>JAJPUD010005160.1:29914-58253 GCA_023553655.1 Myrmecobius fasciatus
TTAGAGAGAGAGAGAGAGAGAGAGAGAGAGAGAGAGAGAGAGAGAGAGAGAGAGAGGCAGTGAGGGAGAGAAAGAGAGAGAAGTGTTATATATGCCAGACACTGTGGTAAGTTCTTGCATACAAAGACAAACCAGACAGTCCTGCCATTATGAAGTTTGAATTCTAATAAGGGAAAATAGCACAATGCAAAGTGTTCAGCAATAAATGTTTGTTGCTCTTTTCTTCTTTTCTCCATTTCTTTTTTCATTAAGTATTACAGCCTGTTCGTGCTCACTCTGCATCTTTCCCTTGCCCTTTGTAAGATTGTCTATTTCAATTCTTCAAAAGCTAAAGAATTCCATGATATACAGTCACACAGCAGCAGAAGCATGCTAGTGTTAGAAAGAATTGATCTTTGTTTCAGGAAGAAGCTTGGAATCATTTAAAATATATTTGCACTTATTCAATGCCATCCAGTCTAGTCTTCAGCTAAAGGCATGACTCATTGTCCATTGTCTGACCCAGATACATATACTGATGAAAGAATAATTTAGGTTGTCTAACTAATTACATTTTTTTATTCTTTAAAGGGAAAAAAAACAAAAAAAAAACATTCTTTAACTATTTTTGCCCCCACCTCTTCCCTTCCCCCAATTCTTTAATTAATTTTAGAGACACTGAAATGTTTAGGGAGCTTGATAAAAACCAGTACAACACCCTTAGATAAGCAATTCTGGAGGACCACAATATCTTTACAACATTCTTCTTCAGGTTGGGGTCTGTGCTGAATCTCCTTCATGCCAGGGTCAAAAAATCTTTTCCATTGTGGGATTTTGTTCTTGTGAGACTTTGTTCTTGTTTTTGTTTTGCATTAATTAATATTGATAAACAGAAGATTGTCAAAACTATTTCTATTTCATATCTTTTAAAAATCTTGCATGTTTCTGACACATGTAGTGTTTTCCAAAAGAAATTTATTTTAGAAAGTCAGCAAACACTGCAAAATCATGAGATCTTGAATTCTCTATACTTTAGTCATTTTTCTTCCTTTAAAGGTGTGTTTATTATGCAATATCACTTGGGAAAGCCTTCTTGGCCTCTATTCATAGCTTCACATAAGATCCGCATGATTATTCATTTCTTGGGAAAATCCCACACTGAATCTTTGAAGACATGATTAAATGATATATTTGAAAAGCACTCTGATGCAGTCATAATGGTTTTATCAAAAATACATCATACTAGAACAATTCTTACTGCCTTTTTGCTAGAGTTACTAAGCTAATAGCATAAGTGAATATTGTAAAGATAGTTTTTCTAAGAAATTACATAATTCAGTAAAGTATTTCATACTATTATTATTGAAAAGATAGAAAGATGTGAACCAAATTCTGACATAATTAGATTCAATGAGAAGAGATTTAATGGACAAAATCAAGACAAGCTATTAATGATAAAATGTCAATAATTTAGCAAGTGGTTTCTAGTGGAATGCTCCAGAGATCTACTACTTAAAATTTTAAAATTAATAATTTTGATAAAGGCATACATAGTAAAAGGAAAATACATCGTATTTCTTGACTTTATTTAATTCCAAATTTAAGTTAGGAAGTTTAGTTAAGTGAGAGTCAGAATCCAGATTAGAACATTGTACTGATGAGATTCAATAAAGATTTAAATTCTTACATAATCCCCCCCAAAAAAAATCAACATCAAATGTGTAACATGAGTAAAGCAGAAGTAAGCTAGGATTTATCTATAAATGAACTAAAGATTTTTTTTTTTATTTTTATTTTTGGTGGCAGCAAATTGGCTCAGTGGATAGAGTGCTAGGTCTGTAGTTAGGAAGGTCTGAGTACAAATTAGGTCTCAGACATTTACTAGCTGTGTAATACTTGGCAAGGCACTTAACTCTGTTTGCCTCAGTTTCCTCGTTTATAAAATGAGTTGGGGAAAGAAGAGACAAACAAAAAAAACAATTTTTTTTTCAAAACTTCATAGACAATATTGACAAGCTGTGGTCTACAAGGTCATGAAAAATTAAGCATGACAATGACTGAATAACAACAAAAAGAACTAGAAATTTTAGTGAACTACAAGTTTAAAATGAATCAGCAGTATAATGTGGTAGCCAAAATAACTGAAGTGATCTTGGTTTACATTAAGTACAATAGAGCTAGAGATAGTATATAGACACCTGAATGGCAGAGACTCTTTTATCTAATGCCTTCATGTTTTATTTGAGGGAATTGAGGTCATGGATGTTTATTTTTATATTTTTATTTTAATAGCTTTTTATTTTTCCAAATACATGCATAGATAGTTTTCAACATTGACTTTTGCAAAACTTTGTGTTCCACATTTTTCTCTTTCCTCTCCCTCCCTCCCTCCCTTTCCTAGAGACCAAACAATTAGATATAAATTGAACACATACAATTCTTCTAAACATGTTTTCATATTTATCATGCTACACAAGAAAAGTCAGATCAAGAGAGGCAAAAACAAACAAATAACAACAAAGGTGAAAAATACATTTAGTCTCCACAGTTCTCCCTCTCTGGATGCAGATGATTTTCCATCACAAGTCTTTTCGAATTTGAAGCCATGGATACTGATCAATTCATTTTATCCAAGTTCCCACAGAAAACAAGTGCCCCTCCCACGCCCCAACACACCCACCATATTAGGTTATTTCCAAGAAGAAAGATATTCTCCTATAATATGCAACTGCATGTAAATTCTATCTGCAAAATTGGGTGTGTGTATTGAGACACATAATTTTTTGAGTGAAAAGTACTCCCAATAAAGAATTCCCTCAACTTAAGCAGAGATTTGTGTCTTCTCAGGAACGCAGAATGATATGGAATTTGTCCTTAAAAGATTTAGGGACTTGTACAGATTTACATATGCTGTACTTGAACTCATACCTTCCTTAATCCAGAATTAGTTATCTATCCATTATGCTATTGTTGTGTTTATGCTTCTTATTCATTGTTTCCATCATGTATGACTCTTCCTCCCCCTATCTGGAGTTTTTTGCAAAGATACTGGAATGGGTTACCATTTCTTCCTCAAGCTCATTTTTCTGATAAGCAACTGAGGCAAATTGGGTTAAGTGATTTTCCCAGAGATCTTACCTGAGGCAAGATTTGCATTTTTTCCTGACTCCAGATTCTGTAGTCTATCAACTGTGTCACCTGACTTCCTCATCCATTATGCTATCCTACTTTTGACTTTGTTTTTCACACATAAGTTAAAATTATTGGATATTAGAGATATTTTTTCACTTGTATATGTCTAATACCCACCACTTTGATTTAACCAGTTTAATTAAGCTCTAAATAGAATTTTCTTTTTTACCTCATTTTCTTCTATAATTTATGATATATATTTCAATTATTTTCCTCTTCTAAATATCAAATGACCCATGAAATGATGCTTCTTTTCCCCTTTTGATGCTCAACAAATTTAATCTGGCAAATCTATTATTTATTTCTTTAAGGAGAACTTGTGAGCCATCCTTCCTTTAGGTTCTACTTCCTTTAACCATATTTCCTGAAACAACTTACTAAATCTCTTCATGGCTTCTTCACCCATAAGAGCATGATCCCTTCCAATTCTAACTCTATGAGCCTTTGATAATTGCATAATGTTTAAATGATCTAAGGCTGACCAGAATTTGAGAATATGAACTTATAACTCTTTTCCCACAACACATATAGCAAACATATATACAGAGATCCACAGTCATACCATTATCTCATTCCATTGTGCATAATTCCATGACTCATAAAAGAATATCTATTTTCATTGAAATTACAATATACTTGGTTGCATATTTTGAAATATTGTTATTGTTTGTATTAATGAAGGCATAACACAGAAAAAATACATACATACAAATATATATATATATATATATATATATATATATATATATATAAATACTAACATTCCACTGGATCAGCATAGCTGGGAGCATGCAAGAAACAGATTGATTTGTTTCACTAGACACTGCATTTCTTCAAAAGTCAAAATACCAAATAGAAGCAGTTTTAGACTGATAGAAACTGTTATCAGTTAAACCTGCAAGGCTTGAGTCCCTGAAAACATATGAATCAGATAGGGTAAGAGTAGTGCTACTTCTCTTTACTGTTTTTTAAAACTCCTTCTGCTAATGGTGATTTTATCTGATTCTTTTTCTACGATAAAATTAGATCACTGTAATCATCATGTGATACATTTGGCAGAAACTTTTTTTCATGACCAGCAGTTTTAGTGCCTTGTCTGATCTGAAAAGCAAAGACTTAATCAGTGTTTTTTTATTCTTTTAGTTCTCCAAATTTCCCTATGCTCTCATTTCTTTTTTTTTTAATTTTCTTATATTCTAATACAAATCAAACAAGCCAAAGGATTTTCAAAAGAAACAGCATCAATGAGTTTTTATTTCCTATATTGTCTATGTGTTCTATGTAACATATATCCTATATCCTTTATATAGTTGATTAGTTGACATGATAAGAGTATTGGGTCTGGAGACAGGAAAATCCTGGATTTAAATTGTCTTAAATAGTTACTAGCTATATGATGCTGGAAATGTCACTTTACCTCAGTCTGCATCAATTTCTGCATCTATGAAATGAGGATAGTAATAGGATCTGCCCTTCAAAGTTGTTGTGAGTATCAAATGAGATAATAATTGCAAAACACTTAGCACAGCCCCCGACACAGAGTTATATAAATGTTAGCTATTATTCTTATTTTGATGTCCATAAACTGATTTTTGAGTATATATGTGTAAATATGTAATATATATATATATGAATTTGCATGTATATTTATACAATACACATAAAGATTTGTGTGTATATACATACACAAGTCTGCATAGTATGTTTGTGTAGACATGTATAATATAAATTGATAATTATTTTTGATGTCTTTATGTTATATATTTTAAAACTTAATCCTAATTTGATGTTTTTTATGTTATATATTTAAAAACTTAATCTTATGAAGGTATCCTTATGTTAATACATTAAAATTACAAACTACTAAACTAGATCATCCTTGATATTAAAAAGAGTTTCAGTGGGTTCTAGTTAAACTTTATTTATTTTTTGCTTTTTGCTGAGGCAATTGGGGTTAAGTGACTTGCCCAGGGTCACACAGCTAAGAAGTGTCTGAGATCAAATTCAAACTCAGGTCCTCCTGACTTCAGGGCTGGTGCTCTAACCACTGTGCAATCTAGCTGCCCCTTTAAACTTAATTTATAAACCCTGAGATACATCTTAATAAGATGTATTATGGTCAAGTGAATAAAGCAAAGACTGAAACCTAGACATCTTGAGTTCTAATCCTGATTATATTGCTAATTATTCCTGCACCACACATTAATCACTCTTTAATTAGTTTTGTGGCATAATGAAATCCATTTCCTTTTTCTGTGCCTCTGGACTTTAAAAATTTTCTAAATGTGATAGCTGCACTAGATTTTTTCTTCTTTAATTTGAGAATATATTTCCAGCTATATATTGTTTTATATAACATCTTGATAAATTCTTTATGCAAAGATAGTAATGAAAAATAATGAATTATGACATCATTATTTGAAAAAACTCATTTTTTAAAAAGCATAAGATTTTATATTATTTGGTAAAATTAGGACTACTCTTCCCCCCATATCCTGTACTTCATATTTGGAATAAGCTTTATCAATGAGCTAAAAATGAGGAGGAGACATTACTATTTAATATTGTATTAGAAATGTTAGCTTTAGCAATAAGAGAAGAAAAAGAGATAAAAGGAATCAGAGTAGGTAATGAAGAAACCAAATTATCACTCTTTGCAGATGACATGATGGTATACTTAGAGAACCCTAGAGATTCAACTAAAAAACTACTAGAAACAATTCACAACTTTGGCAAAGTTGCAGGATTCAAAATTAATCCACATAAATCATCAGCATTTTTATATATTACCAACAAAGTCCAGCAGCAGGAGATACAAAAAGAAATTCCATTCCAAATAGCAGATGATAGGATAAAATATTTGGGAATCTATCTGCCAAGGAAAAGTCAGAAACTATACAAACTAAATTACAAAACACTTTCCACACAAATAAAATCAGACCTAATCAATTGGAAAAATATTAAGTGCTCATGGGTAGGCAGAGCGAACATAATAAAAATGACAATACTACCCAAACTAATCTATTTATTTAGTGCCATACCGATCAAACTCCCAAGAAATTATTTTACAGATCTAGAAAAAATAGTAGCAAAGTTCATTTGGAAGAACAAAAGGTCAAGGATTTCAAGGGGATTAATGAAAATAAAGGCAGATGAAGGTGGCCTTGCTGTACCAGATCTAAAACTATATTATAAAGCAGCGGTCATCAAAACCGTTTGGTACTGGATAAGAAATAGAGCAGTGGATCAGTGGCACAGGATAGGTTATCAGGGCAACCTAGGCATTAACCTTAACAATCTAGTGTTCGATAAACCCAAAGACCCCAGCTTTTGGGATAAATACTCTCTATTTGGCAAAAACTGCTGGGAAAATTGGAAACTAGTGTGGAAGAAATTAGGGCTTGACCCATACCTAACACCACATACGAAGATAAGATCTAAATGGGTTCATGATCTAGATATAAAGAGGGACTTTGTAAGCAAGTTAGAGGAACGTAATATAGTTTATCTCTCAGACCTGTGGAGGTGGAACAAATTTATGTCCAAAGAAGACTTGGAACTCCTAATTGAACACCAGATGGATAAGTTTGACTATATTAAGTTAAAAAGTTTCTGTACAAACAAAACAAATGCAGACAAGATTAGGAGGGAAGCATCTAATTGGGAAATCATCTTTACATTTAATGGTTCTGATAAAGGCCTCATTTCTAAAATATATAGAGAATTGTCTCACATATATAAGAATTCAAGCCACTCTTCAATAGATAAGTGGTCAAGGGATATGAACAGACAATTTTCAGATGATGAAATTAAAACCATCTCTAGTCATATGAAAAGTTGCTCCAAATCACTATTGATCAGAGAAATGCAAATTAAGACAACTCTGAGGTACAACTATATACCTGTCAGATTGGCTAAAATGACAGGAAAAGATAACGATGAATGTTGGAGGGTATGTGGGAAAACTGGGACACTAATACATTGTTGGTGGAACTGTGAATGGATCCAACCATTCTGGAGAGCAATTTGGAGCTATGCTCAAAAATTTATCAATCTGTGCATACCCTTTCACCTAGCAGTGTTTCTACTGGGCCTATATCCCAAAGAGATCTTAGAGGAGGGAAAGGGACCCACATGTGCAAGAATGTTTGTGGCAGCCCTTTTTGTAGTGGCTAGAAACTGGAAACTGAAGGGATGCCCATCAATTGGAGAGTGGCTGAATAAATTATGGTATATGAATGTTATGGAATATTATTGTTCTGTAAGAAACGACCAGCAGGACGATTTCAGAGAGGCCTGGAGAGACTTGCATGAACTGATGCTGAGTGAAACGAGCAGAACCAGGAGATCATCATGCACAGCAACAACAGTATTACATGATGATCAATTCTGATGGACATGGCTCTCTGCAATAAAGAATTGTCTCAAACCAGTTCCAGTTGTTCACTGAAGAAAACCATATACACCCAGAAAGAGGGACATGAAATATGGACCATAACATAACATTTTCATGATCTCTATTGACATTTGCTTGTATTGTGTTGCCTTTTTCTGATTCTTTTTTTTTCTTGTAGATAGGATTTTTCTTGCATAACTTGTCAAGCATTTCAACATTATTAACATGTAGTGGACTTCCTGCCATCTAGGGGAGGGGAGGGGACTGGGGGTAAAATTTGTATTGGAAAGCTTTGTAAAGATCAAGGTTGGGGAACTACCCATACATATGTTATACAAATAAAAAGCTTAAAATAAAAAATAAAAAATAAATAAATAAATAAATAAATAAAAGAAAAAAAATGAGGAAGAGATAAAAAGCTTAAATAAATTAGTTTAAGCATATTTTTCTTCCTTTGTAATCTATTATTGTTGATGACAATGATAATACAATTGTTTTAGTCATTTAAAAATATTATTCTGAGTGAGGTTTCATCAGATATCACTGTATTCACCAGACAACCACAAATGTCTCATACCAAAAAAAAAAAAGTCTCATACCAAAAAGGATCATCCTGGACTAGATGATCCCCTTTATTATTAATTGATTTTATATTTTTTATTGCAAATAAGGCTCCTAACTTGATAGCATTTTTTTGAATGATGTTACTAATTTGAACCAGAAGTATAGATGCTCATCTGATTTTGTTTCCTTTGTAGGAAAATTTCTGGATGGATCTTCCACATGAAAACTCCCATTTCTAGATTCTTTCCCCTTCTTTTTAATAATTGACTTGCTTGTTATATTCCTATCATAGGATAAAAATCTATTTTTAACTTCTGTCTTTGGAAGAGGAAGAATTCTACATTTTATCACCACTGTTTCCCCTCTCAGAAAGCATTGTAGAAAGGCTTGTATTCTAAAGAACAATAAAAACAAAAGCAGCAAAATCCCCTATCAGCAGTTTTATAACTTGTTCTGTAGTATTCTAAATAAGGGGATTTTGGTCACTTTTTTTGTCTGAATAAATTAAAAATAAATTTTAAACAAAATAGAATATTTGTAATATGTTTATGTGTATATTCACACTTCTATATGTATTCAGGAGTGTTGTTCAATTGTGTCTAAGTCTTTGTGACCTCATATAAGATTTTTCTTGCAAAGATACTAGAATGATTTGCCATTTCCTTCTCCAACTCATTTTTGTAGGTGAGGAAACTGAGACAAATTGGATTGTGATTTTCCCAGAGTAACATAGCTAATAACTATCTGAGGCCATATTTGAATTCATAAAGATGAGTCATTTTTTACTCTGAGAACAGTATTCTATCTACTGTACCAACTTAACCATATAAAAATACATGAGAATATATATGTGTATGTGTGTTTATATTTCTATTTATATACATATATGATTATATGCCTACATATACATATATATGTTCTTACATTGTTCATCTCTTAATCTGATAGACCACGTTGAACCTAACAATCCCTGTACAATCGTTTTTTCACCTCTTAAAGTCTTTTTCTTTGATATCATCACATCAGAATCCATTCACAACCACACCCTGGGTCCATGTGATGTCCTCCTCTGTCTGCCCCAATAACAGATACATTCTTGAGTTAGAAATATTATTTTCCCATGTAGGAATGTAAACAGTTTAACCTTTATTTTCCCCCTGTTTAGCCTTCAGTTTCTCTTGACTCCTGTGCTTGAAGATTACATTTTCTGGTTAGTTCTGTTTTTTGCAATAGAAATGATTGAAAGTTTCTTACTTCATTGAACATTAATTGTCTCCCCTGAAACATGATGCTCAGTTTCACTGAGTATTTAATTCTTAGTTGTTACTCCAGGTCCTTTGCCTTCTAGAATATGGTATTCCAAAGCTCTCTGATCCTTTATTGTAGAAGTTGCCAGATCCTGGGTAATACTGACTCTTGCTCCTTGATATTTGAATTTCTTTTGTTTGGATGCTTGTGGTAATTTTTCCTTTGAGATTAGTTCTGCAGTTTCACAACAATGTTCTTTGGACTTTTCCTGGTGAGATTTCTTTCCAAAGGTTATTGATTAACTTTTTTATGACTTTTTCTCCCTCTGTTTCTAGAATACTGGAACACTTATCCTTGATGATATCTTACAGAATGCTATCCAGGCTCTTTTTTTTTTTTGGTCATGGTCTTCTAGTGGGGTAATAATTTTTAAATAGTCTCTTCTGGATCTATGTTCTAGGTCACTTATTTTTCCAATGTATTATTTCACATTTTCTTCCACTTTTTCATTCTTTTTAGTTTATTTGATTCTTGATATCTCAGAGAGTCATTAGTTTCCATTTGTCCCATTTTAGTTTCTAATGTGTGATTTTTTTTTCCAGTTAGCCTTTGTATCTCTTTTTCCATTTGATTAATTCTCCTTTTGGAGATGTTTTCTTCAGTTTTTTTTTTTTTTTTTTTTTTTTTTTGCATTTGCCCAACAGTATTTTTTAAGGAGTTGCCTTTCTTTTCCAAGATGTTAACTCTATTTTGCATGCTTCTCATTTCTTTTCTCATTTTTTTCTTCTATCTCTCTTATTTGCCTTTTCCAGTATTTTATGAGCACTTCCAAGAAACTTCTTGGGGCTTCAGACCAATTCATAAAAATCTTTGAGATTTCTTTTGTGTTCTCATCTGAATAGTTGTTTTGGTCTTCCGTGTCAGCATAGTAGCTTTCTATGGTCAAGGTTTTTTCTGTTTCTTGCTCATTTTCTTAACTTTTCTTTTTTGTATTCCCCCCCACTTTTTTTTTTTTACTTTTATGGTTGAGTTTTGCTCTTGGGGAAAAAGGGGTACTGTCTCAAGCTTCCTGTGCAGCTCTAAATCTTGGCTTTGAGCAGAAGGGCCCCTTGTATTTGTAGGGAGTAACTTGCTCTGTTTTTTTCTAGGAAAATGTCTGGTTTCCCAGAATTTGCCTTCTGAGATAGGACTAGGGTCTGTCCTATTGGTCTGCTCCTTTACAGAGCCCGGATGGAGGGTACCAGTTGCTGATCTGCTGTGATTAAAACCCTCTCACTGACTTTCTCAAGTCTGTCTGTGCTGGGCTAAACACCCTTTTCATCTCAGTGAGACTGACCTTTCTTTCTTTTTTTTTTAATTAATACTTTTTATTTGCAAAACATATGTATGGGTAATTCCTAAACATTAACCATTACAAAGCTTTCTGTTACAAAATTTTCCCCCCTACTCCCCACCCCTCCCCTAGATGGCAGGATATCCACTACATGATAATTATGTTAGAATACATAAGAAATCAAATATATGTATAGTTATTGCATCATTTTTTGTGCAGGAGAAATCATATCTACAAGAAAGAATAATCGGATAAAGGAAATACAATACAAGCAAACCTCAATAGAGAGCATGAAAATGTTATGTTGTGATCCACATTTCACATCCCTCTCTCTGTGTGTATATGGCTCTATTCATCAAACAATTGGAACTGGTTTGAAGCATTTCATTGTTGAAGGGAGTCATGTCCATTAGAACTAATCCTCATATAGTATTGTTGTTTCCGTGAATAATGATCTCCTGGTTCTGCTCACTTCACTGAGCATCAGTTCATGCAAGTCTCTCCAGGCCTCTCTGAAATCGTCCTGCTGGTCGTTTCTCACAGAACAATAATATTCCATAACATTCATATACCATAATTTATTCAGCCACTCTCCAATTGATGGGCATCCATTCAGTTTCCAGTTTCTAGCCACTACAAAAAGGGCTGCCACAAACATTCTTGCACAGGTGGGGCCTTTTCCTTCCTTTATGATTTCTTTGGAATATAAGCCCAATAGAAACACTGCTGGGTCAAAGGGTATGCACAGTTTGACAACTTTTTGAGCATAGCTCCAAATTGCTCTCCAGAATGGTTGGATCCGTTCACAGCTCCACCAACAATGTATCAGTGAGACTGACCTTTATTAAAGTTTTTCCAATCTATCTTGAGCTGGAGAGTGATTTCATTCCATCAGCCTCTGTTCAGGAGCTTAGTTTCATGTAGTTTTTGAGAGAAACTGGAAGAATTGGAGCAGCTTCCTGGATTCACTTCACTATCTTGGTTTCACCCCCAGAAGTTACCTAATAATAATCCACAAGTCAATCTCTATTTTCTTTAATTTTTAATAAATATTTTATTACTTGCCTTAAACTAACATTTCTTTACAATGCTATTAGAATACTTCCTTGTAAGAGACAACTATCAGAGAAAAAAAGGATCAACACATGACTGAAAACAATACATGCCTCTTTCTACAACCTTAATCTATCATCTCTTAATACGGCAGAGAAAGAAAGGCACTATTTTCCAAATAATGTCATATAGGCTATTCTTTATTGTTAAAGATATTTGAAATGCTCTTAAAATTCATTATGTTTCATTTTTAAGGGAAATCTTAAATTAAATCAGAAATTTTCTGAAGTAGAACATACTTTATGTATTAAAATTTCAATGATTCTTATATGTAAAATCAATGATATTAATAATAATAATACATTACTTTTATGACCTCTTAAATTACTTAAATTACTGAATACTTTACTTAATTTACTTAATACTTAATTTACTTAAATTACTTAATACATTATGACACTTGATCCTCTACAATCTTTTGAGATGGATTCTATTATTGTTCCTCCTTTTTAGATGACAAAGTGACACTCAAAGAGGTTTTAAACACCTGGATAGTAACACTAAGCTAATGAGTAGCTAGGGAGAGATTTAAAGGTAGATCTTTTTGGTTCTAAGTTCTGCACACTTATCCAGTACACTATTCATATTGTTCTTTCATAGATTTGGAGTTCAGAAAATAGTATCTGAGATAACTACTTAGTTCAACTTTTAAGGTAGAGTGATAGATCATTGACTACATCTTTTACTCTAAATGTCAACCCAGAGAGTAGAAGAACAAGAAAAAAATTATATTTGAAATAAATACCCAGGATATAGAAAATAATAGTGGTTTAACACATTGACACCACAAGCTAATGCTGAGCTATAGCTTTCCTGTAATGTAATGGTTTCTCATTAAAATGATGCAGAGTTATCATGTCAGAATTATAATGTAAACATTGAAATGAAATATCATTACTTTATCCTGGGACTTTATGCTCCTCTGTATGATTCCTTTCCCTGATGAAAAACCAACTCTGCTGGCTTCTAATTGAATTATGGGGACCAATCAGTCCACTGAGCAAGTGCCAGCTAAATGGCAGTTAAACTTAGGCTATAATTCCTATTTTATTTTATATACATTAACATTACATTAAAATGTTTCTTACTCATTTTGGAATTCATGGAAACTCCAGGGATAGGCTAATACCTATCATTTCATTATTTAAGAGACCTGAAGCAGAAGAGCTGAAATTATATGTCTATCACTTAACAAGATATGTAATACTGGACAAATGATTTTATCTCCCTGTACCTCTGTATTTCTATCTGTAAAATGAGAGTGGATAAAGTTTACTTTATGCCCTAAGACATGCTTAGGTAAGTAAATTAAAAAATATTAGGTGCTGAAGTAACTTTCAATTCCCATCATTAATTAAGAAACATGTATCTGTCTATAAACAATTGATAAGGGAACTAAAGACCTTAATGAGGAAAAACTGTTTTTTTTAACTTATTTATAAGTACAACTTTTACTTGAAAATTATAAAACTATATTTCTTTTCAAGCATTCTCTAATTTTAATTTGTACCCAATTCAGGCTGGCCTCTTCTTTCAACCCCCGCCCTCCCTAACCAATTAGTAAAGTTTTACTCTACTTTAATTTGATTGGTGTCTGCATGAACTTAATTGCCTCCATCAGCTCTCAGATGGTTTTGTGGTTTTGGCTGCTTTGAGAAATGAAATAATTTTAGCTCTGAGACTGAGTTTATCTCAGCCTTCACTGCACTCTTGTTTTGCAGATTGGATTCTCAGTGAAACTCTTGCCATGTCAAATATCATATGCCATCCATCAGTTATGATATGGAGAATTACAAAAATGGCATTAAAGTTGGACTATGTTGACAGCTTTTACTGTTTAAATGTACACTATTTCATTTTCAGGAGGAATCTATTTTCTATTGCTTTTAGTACTCTTCTTTGGAAGACAATTTATCATGTTTGATTTACATTGTTCATTATTTAAAATTTCTACTTGTATTGTCTTGACACCTAATGCAGGGATCTTACAAAACAGAAAACATTTTACAGTATCTCATATTCTAATTTCATTCTACATTGTCATATTTCATCTTTTATATTACAGTTTTCACAAATAATTTCTAATGTAGCAGGGTTTTGAATGTTGAAATTGAAAGTACATTTTGGTAATAGTTTTATATTTTATTATTATCCCAATGTTTTTTTATTTGAATAGTGAAAATCATGTAAATCAAAACTCTAATTAAATATATTGCAAATGTTTCATGCCTAAAGCACATATAGTTTGATGCTTACAAATAAGTAATCTATTCAGAATGGTACATGAATATTTCAGTTTGATCAAAAGAGTATTTTTTCTAGGAAAAGACTTGTTAAATAGGCCTACACCTAGGAACATGATACATAGAAAGGAGTATGAATTACATACAAAGGGAAGGACTACTCTCCAGTGACTTGACGTCCTAAACCAGAAAGCAAGTATTATTCATCTTTGAAATATGTCTTAATGTCTTACGGGTAAGAAAATCTCTTCAGCACCATTACATGCCTGATACCTTACACTCTTTCTATTATTCTATTTCTGATTTCACTACTTAAGAATAAATTTAAAAATAAACACACACACACACACACCCCCCTAGGTTTGCCAATGATATTTTGTATAAGGTGGCCAAGCTATTTTACCTCTTTTGTTGCTCTATTTATAAGATAATAATGAAATAAATTCATTCTGCTTTGTAAATCATCTTTGTGTTGAAGTAATGAAGCACTGGGAGGAAAATGTTAATTTCTGCAGGTCCCTTAGTGACTATTTCCACAACCAATTTTCTGAGCAAATTTCTGTATGCCGTCAGCTTTGGAGAATCAGTACCTAGGCTTATGCACCCTTGCAATTTAGTGTGAATATAAGTGGATTGTAAAAACTTCTCAGTTTTAGGCCACAGAAGTAAGAATGACTGTGGAATCTCCTAAATCTAAGCAATTTTTATGCTATTGTGGATTGGGACCAAAGAATGCCCAGGGGACCTTAACAACTCCCTGCAGTCTTCTGGGTACTTATGTAAGATCTTTAAATTTAGGGTATAAAAGCAGTTAAGGAATACAATTACTCAAAGTTAAGGAGATTATACAGAAAGATTTAAAATAAACAAGGTTTAATAGGGTGAGAAAGAGTTGTTAGAGCCGAGTAAGTCCCTATTGTGAGGAAAGAATGAGTAAGATATAAAGATTTATTTACCTTCTTGGCTAAAAATAAAGGACACAGAAGAATATGGTGACCATAGCATATAATATCCATTCATTAATATTCAAAACAAACAACAAAAAAACACAGTTATGTTTTTCATTAAAATATATTTTGTCATGGATGCTTTGATGGCTATGAATATTCTGAATAATTCATAGATTTGAAAGGTTAAAGGGAACTAGTGAAAAAATGAGAAGGCAAAAAAATTCCACAGTCGGATCATTTATAATGTAAAAAAAAAGAAATAAAGTGCTTTAATATTTATCAAAGTCAGAAGTGCTTCATGGAAATAAATAAATAAATGAAAGGTATGTCTTCTAACTTCCTACTACACAAATATAAGGCATAGAAGTTTTTTAGGAAAATGTCAAGGAAAGCTGAATTATTATAACTCAGTTAGAAGTAGACAAGTGGCACTGTGGATTGAGTGTGGGTCTAAGATTTAGGAAAGCCTGAATTCAAATCTGACCTTAGTTGCTTATTTATTTTGTGATCCTGGGCAAATTACTATCCTCTTTTTGCCTCACTTTCTTCAGTTGCAAAAAGAAGATAATAATAGCATTTATACTAGGGAGATTTTGAGGACAAATTGAGATATTATTTGTAAATATTTTCTAAATGTTTAAGTGCTATATGAGTGCTAGCTATTTTAATCAGAAATTGTTTACAATATTCCATGTTAACTGCAAATTTGAGACACGGGTGTGAATTTAACAGGTTTTCTATTAAGAAATCACAGACCAAGATTTTCCAAATGTTTGAACATATTTTGTATTCACATTACATTTAGAAATTATTTTAAAATTTGTATCATGTATTTCTATCAATTGTGTTCAAAGTGTAACTATAACATAATGATATCTTAAAAAACATACTAGAATTGATGCATCACATTAAGTATTGTCCTTCTAAGTAGTCACCTTGGGAAGTAAATTACTGTATTTGGGGACATATTATTAGCTTTATTATATATGACTTGGGAAAGTTATAAACCATTAGAAATTCCTATAATAGAACATTAGAGATCCCTTTTCAAGATCATAGATAATTGGCCAGAAGAAGAAGACTTTAAATGTCAAACAAATGGGTTTGTATTTTGTCATAGAGGTAGGAGAAAGAAATGGAAATATGTTCAATAAAGGAATAAAATGATCAAATCTATTATTTAACCATGTAATATATACAGTTATGTAGATAAGATGACAAATTAGAAAGGGAAGAAAGATGCAGAGAGAGACCAATTAGGAATTGATTGCAGTCATTAAGGTGAAAATGATGAAGACTGAACAAAGATGAATGGATATGATGGGAAAGAGAAGCAAGATACAAGCTACGCTATGGAGATAGAATTAACAGGACTTGGAAACATTGGAAATTTAGGATCAGAAACACTACACAGTTGAAAAGGATTTCAAATCTGGGAACCTTACTGATTAGAAGAAAGCTGTCTCCAACAGAAAAAAGCAAAATTAGGAAGAGGGGAGGTTTTAAGGGGAAAGCAAAAAAAAAAAAATTGCTTTGATTATGTTGGGTTTGAGATGTCCATAAGAAATATAATTCAAAAATAAGACAATATACAGTCGATAATCTGGCATTACAGATGTGGAGATGATGATGGTTAAATGCATAAATCTGGATGTCATTTACATAGACTATAGTAGAATCAATCAAAACTGATAGGACACTGAAAGAGTATATAGTACAGGGAGAGATGAGAAAAAGGTCTCAGGAAAAAGCTCTAGGCCATTTGACAATTTTAGAGATCATCATTGTATTTCAAAATTGCTGATTTCAAATAAAATTACAAATAAAATCAATTCTTTTTTAAGATCTCACAATGGCTATGATAAAACACTTTGAATAGAAATCTTAAGTCAATAGGTAATAAAGTAATTATTGAATGTGCCTGGGTAAAGTAGAAAACCCTTTTTGATTCATTGTTTATTAGACATGTACCTGTGTCTAGTGTTTTGCAAATATTAAGTACTGGTTGAACTTTTATTGAATTAAAATTGATTCAATTACAAAAATTTTCTAAAGCATTTATCATTATTCATGTATTAACATAGGTTTAAAACTATTTGTTGATGAATGCTAGCTTGTGAACCAGCAACTATTTCAATTCATTGGAGATTCTGCTTAAAAGTGAAGTGCAGAATCTGTGTTAGGGGACTCGCTCTTTTCAATTTCTTCGCATGATTTAATATAGACAAAATGTAGGCACTTGCAGGAAACAACTCTAGAACATATTATTTGACTGTGTTTCATTTTGATTGTGTGGAATAGTCTCAATGTGGGGAAGTAACACTGAGCTAAAGTGAGTACTATTCACATCCAACTAGATGAATCTCTGCATATGTCTCTAAGGGAAAATTTAATTCGTTGCCACTGAACGGAAATTCAGCTGCTCTATAGGCTTTTCAGACAGCAGTGAACTACCTTGGCCTAAAAACTAAAATAATATAATACTCTTTCCTTGGAGACATGGTATTACAGCTCTCTAGATAGACATAGAATCATTGAATAACAGAAATGCCAGCTGTAGCTATATGTAGGTTAAATGATATTCTCTGGATGGTAGATTAGAATAATAATAATTTCCATTTCAAAAGCTGAAATTATTTATGACTACTAATGACATTTTTTTTTGCCCTGGGCAAAAAAAAGACTACTCTCCCCATCAATATTTTCTTTCTTTACTAAGTACAAAAATAAAAGCATTGAATGAGTTGTTGAGACAAAAACAAAACAAACAAAACAACAACAACAACAACACACACACACAAACACTTCAATTTTCCTTTTTCCTCATTCACTCCTGGCCTTTTTTATTTAAACCTTTAGAAAAGGAAAGAGTGGAAGACTAATGACAATGGTCCAAGTAAGTAGGGTAGTACTTGTCAAAGGATGTGTTGGACCAAGAATTTAACTTATGAAGTGTAAAAGTTTTTTAAGGATGAGAACTGGAGGCTGCCAGTAAAATCTCCCTGCATCTATAATGATCACTTACAGTCAATAACCTTTATCATCTCCTTCATATGAGTGGAACACTGTTAGCCTCCAATCTTTTGTCCTCTTTTCCTCTTGATTTCTCTTTGATAGCAGCTTTCTTTGGTTAGGTCTTAATAAGCACCACCTACTTGAGAATAGAGATCAACTGGCTGTCAGAGCTTTGTAAGTAGGAACACAACTGGCTAATCTTCCCTAATGGCAATAAGCTACAGGGGAAAATGATTCAAGATGTTCCTTCTCAGTTCATCTTCTTGGCCACTTATGAAGCTAAGACAGTTTGAACTCTTATTTCCAGCAATGTTATTTTAATTTTTTAATGGTGACAGTAAAGATAGGCTACTTTTCAAAAACTACAATTATTATTTCCTTGGTATTCCCTATGAAAATAGAGATACAGCTAGGTAGGGATAAATATTCATAGAAACTTTCAGGAATATACATGTGCTAAGATGATAGCCCAATGGGCTATTTTTTTCTTTTTCTTTTCTTTTTTTCTTTCTTTTTTTTATTAACCACTTCCCTGTTCTTTGACCTTTCTATAACATTTCACACTGTTGTTAATTGACTGACTGATCAATTTCCTTTAAAGTCTATTCTGTTTTGGATGTAATCACAATGCAATCTTTCTTCTCTAGAGGAGCAAGATTGCACAGTGGATACAGTTGTACCAATCCTGGAGTCAGGAAGACTTATCTTTGTCGTTCCAAATATCATCCCTGAATCTTACTAACTGTACTCTTCTGAGCAAGTTATTGAACCTTATTTCTTTCAATTTTTCTTTTGTAAAATAAATTGGAAATAAAATTGTAAACCACTTTAATATTTCTAAGAAAACTGTAAAAGAGTTTATGAAGGATAAGATTTTCTTCAAATTTTTATCTTTTGCATTACAATGTGTCATCTATTCAAACTAATTTGGGATCTTAGGAAAAGATTTCATTTTTGGCAAGATAGTAATTCACCTCCTTTAAATCCTGATTTTCCTTTTATTCTGTTAAAAGTAGCATTAAATTTTCAAGACTGCCAATGGAACACAAGTTCTGACAGATATTATCAAATTGGAAAAGCTTTTGTCATTATCTGGAGACTGGCTTAGGTAGATTTTGAAAAGCTCTTCATATGAGAAAATTATGA
This sequence comes from Myrmecobius fasciatus, assembly GCA_023553655.1. Classification (NCBI taxonomy): domain Eukaryota; kingdom Metazoa; phylum Chordata; class Mammalia; order Dasyuromorphia; family Myrmecobiidae; genus Myrmecobius; species Myrmecobius fasciatus. The sequence goes on from JAJPUD010005160.1 coordinate 49,094, forward strand.
ATTTTTAGTCAATGGAAACTCTCACAGATTGTCTATCAAGTTATGTAGGGGTTATCTTCATCAAGAAAACAAATGACCACCTTGAAGAAGTCATATATCCTTGAATTACTGAAGAAAACAAACATGAATTATACTGAGGGTGCAATTAAGTTAAAGAATGATATATGACTAGCAGATTGCTCTCAGCCTTCCCAAATTGACCAACTTTTTTTTTGAACCTGCTTTTGTAGCATGCATTTGATTTGTTTCTTATCCTAGCTTTGTCATTTACTATCTTAGTGATAGTGGACAAGTGATCATATCTCTCCATACCCTCATCTATAAAATGAGCAGACTGGAGTAAATGGACTAACACATCTTGTAGAACTAAATTTAAGATCTTATTATTTACTCATGGTTGTTTATGTTATAAACTGTGGCCTATTCATGAATCACCTTGTATTTGCTTTCTCTTTATGGATTATCTACTATTTGTTTACATATTATAAATATTTACATGCAATATTTTAAATAAGGTTTAGCTCTGCCCAACTTCTCTTTTCTAGTTTTAGCTAATCAATAAATTTGTACTCAGTAATAGACACCTTGACAATTAGGAATGACCATGGATCATTCTGGCCCTGTTTTACCTGCTCATATGATTACTAACCCTTGATTGGCTTAATCCATTGCAGGATAGAATTCTAGAGATCAAGAAATCAGCCAGCCCCAGTTTCTCTTGTTCACACACATCCACTCACACACACAGAGACACATTATATATTTATGTGTGCATGTATATATGTGTGTATGTGTGTATTTCCGTGATAATTTATAGCCTTCTTAGGGAAGGAGGAGTAATAGTTGCTGTTGCCATATCTACATTCAAAAATGTAAAGCAGGAGATGTTTTTCCTCTAGATATCTTTACTCAAAGTCTATCATTGAACAAAATATTCCACAAATGTATCATCTTCATCACTATCGTCTTCATTTTCATGAAAATAACTAACATTTAAATAGTGCTTACTATGTGGGGTGGCTGGGTGGTACAATAGACAGAATGCTGGGTCTGGAGTCCTGAAGAATCTGTCACCTACCTGCTCTAATTATGCCCACTTCCTTTAAGTTTTGCAGTAATCAAATTAATTACATTGAGATTAGGCTCAAGTACATTATATTGTTATTCATGGTCTACTTAGATCATTCCCCAAATGTCTTAATTACAATTACTTCAGTCCCAAGTGAATGGCAATAAATTCTGCTAATTTTTTGTTGCCCATTAGAATTCCTCTGACCCTGATAGCTGTGTCTCCAGTCCTCAAAATAAATCCTATGTCTTTCTCTTTATTCTTGATTCCCACTAGTTGTTCAAGGTCAACTTCCAGATTTTGATTCTTCAGGGAACTTTCTCGTTATTTCTACTGATTTTAATTCATCCTATTTTTTATTTTTTTTTTTTTACTGTTATTAAATCTTTTAGTACTGAAATGATGGGAACTTTAGTTCATATCAGGCTAGGGGCAGAAAATAGATACCTGTACTATAGCTGATGGAATCATTGGACCTGGAGGTGGGAAGATCAGAGTTTGAATCCTTTGAATCAATATCTGGGTGACTTTAGGCAAGTGACTGAACCCCTCCTGGCCTCAATGTCCATATCTGTAAAAGGGGGATAATTATAGCACCTACTTCCCAGAGTTGTAAGAAACAAATGTGAAAATATATTTAAAGTGCTTTGCAAACATTGAATAGTCAGAGACTAGTGATTTCATTGACATGAGACATTAGGGGAAATTCCCTCTACCATGCAGAGAGGCATATTCTTTGCAGTTTATAGATTAAATGACATGCTTAGGTTTAAACAATCAGTATTTGTCAGAAATAGGATTTGACCCTCCCTAATTCCTGACTCAGCTGACCTCAATCCATTAATCCATGCTACTGTTTTTTATTTTATTTTTAATCTATGCTACTGTTAAATGTCTTACTTTTTGTTAATGTTATGTCTTGCTGTAGATAATGAGAAAGAACTGAGGATCTAGTTAATCTCATCACATACTCCTCTATTGAAAACTGGTTCCTGTGCAGAATATCTTACACTTCTTTCAGAGCTTCTCTAAAGCTCCCTCTGTCTCTACTCTGTAGGAAATAATATTAAAAGAGAGGACAGCTCCCTTTCAGGGGGGTAACACTGATAACTACACTTAATGTGAAGTATGAAATCCAGTATTAATCTGTTTTAATAGCATGACAAACTGATTTTAATTAGGAAGTATCTGTACACTGCAATATTAAGAACTTCAAAATAATAAAATAAAAATGTCTGAAAACAGTAGCAAGCATGACAATAGGAAAGCACCATTTTAATGCTAATGTTTTAGTTGTTTCAATTAAACAAAAAGAATGTATAAATCTATTTCATTTGACTAAAAATGCCATTTTATAGTTTGAAAGAGTATAAACAGAAAAGCATCAGACAATTCAGTTGAAATTAATATATTACACATACAAAACAGAACAAAATTTTATGAAATGATAAAAGACATTTTATAAGTCTACTTTCTCTGGGTTGCAAGGTTAGCATTATTTTAAATAAAATTATTTTCAATTTTAAATTGGCGGGTCAAAATTATCTATGACTAGCCTTATATTCTAAATCTCTGAAAGCCATCTCATTAGCTATACAACTAAATAATCATAATACTTGAATATTGACAGCTTTATTCTAATAGCTTTGGGTTTGACCTGTCAAGTTAAGAAAGTAAGCCTGGACCTTCATTTGCCATTTCTGAGATACTAAAGCCAAACACTTATGGCAATGCCATTGTGGTCATGTGAACAGGTATATCCATTGGTCATTCTGATAGCTTTATTAACAGGAATTTTTAATAAATCTTCATCATTTTGGTGATTACTGTAAACTTCATTGGAATCCTTGATTTCTGAGCCTAAAAATAGTGCAAAAATCTAGTACCCACTGCAAAAAAATCTTTGAATCATCTCCACAGACTAAATTACATCGACTAGTATCATAATGACATTTCAATATGTGTATCAACATTGTATTTCTGTTTCCCTAATCCCTGGGATCTCATTAAGGATTTTTTTTAAAGAATATGCTCCAGTGAAGTAGCTCTCAGTTATTTGAGAATTACAGAATCTCATGGTTAAAAGAAATCTCTGTGTCCCACTCTTATTTCCAATGCAGGAATCCCTTTCTTTCCATTCCCTATTAAGTAACCATATAGCTTCTAAACTTTTTTGATAATGGGGAAAAAACTTTGCCTTTTGAAGTAGCCTATACTATTTTTGGACAACTTTAATTATTAGCAAATTTTATACAGAGCTCCAGGCTAAATATCCTTGGTTAGTTTAATTGATCCTAACATTTTATCAACAAGCCTTTAATAATAAATTCTATCTTCAAGTATTATCTCTCTTGCCATTTCCCACTACTTTGTGTGCCCCAATTAACCTCATCATTGCAAATTGCTTTACTTAAACCCCCCAGAAGACCTAACCACATTCCTATCTGCCAGTAAAAAACCATACTTCATCCCTTTCAGGACCAGTCTATCATTTAAACTTCAGTGCAATGAAGAATATGTCTATAATCACAAAGATTTCTATTTAATGATTTCAAATAGTGAGTATCATTATTTACTATACTAAAAAGATAATTCTTATTTTTTTCTGAACTGTACTATAGATTAAAAAATTTATATTTCTTATTAGGAAGGGATCTCTAACGAGGATACTCCTATATACCATGTGGATAAAATCAGCAAATTCAGTATTTAGCTGTTACTTAACATTTTGCATGAAGTGATATCTCTTTGAATTTTTCAGGAATTTTGCAGTTTTTCATTTGAAGTGGCCATTGATCTGTATTTCTTTGTGGTAACCACAAAGAAATCTCCAAATACGAGATTCTGTGATTCTGAGATAAAATCAAGCATGTATCTGTTGAATTCATACTTGACCCTGTTGATCAAAGTAGCTTCTTTTGACTGACTATACAATCAGAACAAGAAAAACCTTTAAAAACAAGAGCTTAGGATAATAATTCTCTTTTCTGTGTATTTTATCTATCCTTTCCATAAGGTAAAGATCACAGTTCACTCAACAGTGTGGGTGCCATGAACTATACTAAAAAGAAGTTTCCTCTTCCATCTCTCCTTTTAGACTTATGGTTGGAGCTTTTTAATTTTCTTTCTCATTTTCAAGTGCAAGGGGTGATCTGTAATTGGAACAGAATTTGAACTAAAATTATCTTGGAACCAGAATCACAGGCTAAATATTGTATCCAGAGAACATAGTAGGGAATCCTGGAGAAACCAGGGTACCTGGTACACAAGCTCAAAGGGAGTTTTGAAATTGAACATGGGACTAAGCTTTATAGAAAATAAATCGAAAGACTGAAATAATATAAGAAAAGAAGATTAAGGCCCATATATTTGGGGGGAGAAGTGGGGAATAAGTTTTTTATATTTGTGATTATGTCTTTTGAAGTAAATATTCTTTAAACTAGTAAATTTAAGTGCTGTGTGATAAAGGGGCGCAATATTGCTTCTTTTTTAAATTTTATTAATACTTTTTATTTGCAAAACATATGTATGGGTAATTCTTCAACATTAACCCTTACAAAGCTTTCTGTTACAAATTTTTTCCCCCTACTCCCCACCCCTCCCCTAGATGGCAGGGTATCCACTACATGTTAATTATGTTAAAATACTTAAGAAATCGAATATGTGTATACTTATTTCTACACATCCTAATATTGATTCTTGAGGGAATTACATTAGTGGGGACTGAAGCCTGTACACCCCATTCCCAGCACTTCACTTTGAAACTACTATATAACACTAGGAGATAAGTGAAATATAATATATCTGCCTTTCAGGAAGTGGAGGTCAGGGTAGTCTGTGATGCATTAGCTTCCCTAGCTTCCTTTAAGTTAAAATATGACCTTCTGCAAGGTTTTCTCAGCCCCTGATAATGCTAAAACTTTTCTTCTGAGATCACCTCCAAATATCCTTTATAATTTTTGTTTGTACAGAGTTTTGTTTTTAACATGCTACTTTTCTTTTTTGAATGGGAGATCCTTGAGAGCAGGGATTGTTTTGCCTTTCTTTGAATCCTTAGAAGTTAGAGAATCCCTAACAGATAAAAAATGTTTAATGAATGCTTGTTGACTTGATTCAGGGAAGAGTAATACAAAATAAAGTTCCTACTTGCGCATAGGTTCTTGGATGCTAGGCAAAATATTTAAAATTTAATTCAATAAATAATGGTTAATTTTGAAGCTTACAGAGCAGAAGAATGATGTGTCTAGGCTACGTAAAAGAAAAAATCATTCAGAGAGCAGTACATAAGGTAGATTTGAGACTACAGAGATTTGAGATGTTAATTTCAGTTAAAAGGTCATTGAAAAAGTACTGACAAGTAGTAATGTGATTCTATGCTATTTCAATGAGCAGTCAGTTTAAAAAAATTTTAATTACTTACTAGGAAGAGAGCTCTAATAAAGACACTCCTATATACCATATGGATGAAATCAGCAAATTTAGTATTTAGCTGTTACTTATTATTTTACATGATATATCTCCCCTTGAATTTTCCAGGAAATCTACAGGTTTTCTTTTGAATTGGCCATTGATCTGTATTTCTTTGTGGTACGCATTGATATAGACACATAGATGCTATGGTTAAGAGTAAAGAAGATGAATGGAAAGCAGAACATGGTCTACTATATATGGTACCTCTGCTCTTACTAAGATAACTGACAATTCCCAGCCCTCTATTAATTAAAAAAGATTCCAGTGTGGTGGAATGAAAAGAGTATGAAACTGAAAGTGGTTAGAGTCCCTTTTCCAACAATTATTAACCATGAGACATTGGGCAAACCATTTATCTTATCTCAACATTATTCCCCTATTTTGCAAAATGGAAAAAAAATCTATGGAAATTATGATTACCCTTTAAAAGTATGCGCTTCTCTCTTAAAAAATTTCATCCCCACTCATTTGGGAAGGGTACAAATAACTTAGGTTCTTGACTTTCAAATCCTAGTGTTTAAAGGTCAATATATCATTACAAATCACAACTTTTCTTTTATACTCATAAAGATTGTTACTTACCCAAAGTCCAAATTTATTAATTGAAGTCAGATTTAAACCTACATTTTCTTAACTCCAAATCCAGAGTGATTTCCATGCTGTCTCTAACTCTGAGTTGAAAAACAAAAAAGATCCTCCTTATTACTAATTCTCAATAAAGATGTCACATACTGCACATTTAGAAATATGATTGCCAGCAATATTCGACAAATCTTAGTTTCAAATTCATAGATGGGCTATGATCAATAGGATAGAAATCTTGCATAAATGATAATCTCTGTTTTCATTAGACTGGATATTAAAGAAATGCTTCTCAAATCTAAAAAAAGGGGAAAACGTTTACTTGTCATTCATGAACTATAATAATAACATTTTATTCTAGAAAAGGATTTATTTACAAATATTTATTAAGCAACTTCTGTGTGCCAAGCCATTGGGGACATAAAAACAAAAAGGAAACAGAACCTAACTTAAAAACCATATAGTTTATTGAGAGATGAGGGAAAATAATATGTGTGTAGAATGCCGAGTAAATACACATACACACATTCACATACCAATACATTTTCAGAGTGTGGTCACCAAAACCAAAGAAAATTAAATAAACTCTTATGCTGATGTATCATAGAGATTGAGATGAGGAAAGGCTATTTAATTCATTCCTGGTCTGGGAAATAATCAGCAAAAAGGCATGGAGAGAGAAGATGGAATATTATATATGGGTAATTATAATCAAACTATTTTGGATGTAATATGATTTTTGAAGGAAATTCTTTAGCAATAAAGCTGTAATAGAAGGGAATGGGCCAGGTTGAAAAAGAAAGTCAAAGTCAAAACAGAAGCATTTGATTTTACTCTAGAAGTCAATGGTAGCCAATAAGCTTGTCAGGCATTTGAATGACACTCTCAAAACTATGCTTTAGAAAAATCAGTTTGGCAGCTGAGTGGGAAAAAGACTGGAGAAAAAAAAAAAGGAGGCAGCAATCAATTAAGGGGTGTTTGCAACAGTACAGTCGAGAGTTAGTAAAGGTCTGAACCAAGATGGTGACTTTATAAACAAGGTGAAGGGGGCAGATCAAAGATATATTATTAAGGAATAAGCAACAAAACTTGAAAAATTTGATCTATATATTATTTCCCAGTCACAAGGGAAGTAGACTTGCATACAAGTGCATTAAAACATGATAAAAGTTCTTAAATATATATGGAGAAGAGCAAGGAAGATGAAGGGGAGCTATTTCTTGTTCCTTTTTTCTATTATATAGCACCACTTTGCTGTACCATTGTACCTTGTAAATACTTATCTTCTCAGGAGTTATAGCTCAAAAATACACAATCATAGGATCTAACAGTTATGTGTACCTCAGCAGCCATTTATTCCTACACTATGTCTGATAGATGGAACTCTTTTCAAACATCCTTGATGAGTGTTTACAGAATTTTACTTTGAAAACTTCCAGTGATAAGGAGCTCACTCTATCTCCAGGCAGCTTGTTTTAGTTTTACACATATCCTGTTGTTAAGGCTTCTTATGGAACTAATTGTAAGGGAACTTTGGTAATGATCCTATCCTTCTAATGTGCCTTTATAAAAGAGAAAAGAGAAAAGAACCTTAAAATGAATTTGTTTTCTCTCCTATAGGAGTAACCACACTTGTGAAAACATGTTACTGAAATTAGAGCTTTTTTCCCATGTGTGTGGTCCAAAATTCCTACTTCATCTCATTGTAATATGGAGATGACTCTTTAGCTTTCTAAAACTATTATTAGGGCACAGGTTCCATAGATTTATTCAATCACAGTTTTAATAGATAATGACTTTTATGCCCTTTCTCAAAAGCAAGTCATTGATGTAATAACTTATTTGCATAATTGCCATTTGGGTCACTGAAAATTTTGATTCTTGTCTGATTATTACATGATCACCTTATACATCCATACAACCTTATACATTCCTTCCTGGACATCCGAATGACATCCGGGCAAAATATTTTATTCTCTGAATCTCTTAGTGGCAGTATGCTATATGACTTCATTCATTTCTCGAATTGCCCCCTAGCAGCTGTACTATCTTGAATATATAAAACACCTATAACCCTCTATATATCACTGGCCTGCAACACAAGCATCTGTATCTCCTTGCCATGTAGCATTTTTACTCCTGTAAAGTATACTCCATATCCTTAGTGCTTGTGTTCTGGGAAAAGCAATCAAAATTGATTTTCCCCTTGTTTCTGGAAAAGGGCAATTCAATTACCTCCCCCATGGCTCCACTCACCATTCCTGTGATTTTCCAATAGAAAACACTCTTCTGTGTCCTCTTCTCTTTTATATGTGTCTCCTCTTCCTTTTAGAATGTGAGCTCTTTGAGAGTAAGGATTGATATTTCTTTGTTAGCATACCTAGCACAAAACTTGGCAGAGAGTAAGTTTTTATATGTGTGTACATATATGTGTGTGTGTGTGTGTGTGTGTGTGTGTGTAGAATGAATCAAAGAATAGATACATAAATGTTTATATATTGCTATTTATTTATCTATTATTTTATTCATTCACTCACTCATCTTAAAGTTTTATGATCCATAGCACTATCATATCAACAAGGTATCAGATGCTTATCTTCCAGCTAAGGACTAGCTTAGTGAAAGGTTTTGTTTTCTGTTGTGGTTGTTGTTTTGTATTTTTCCCACTCCCACTTAAAGAATTTTATTTTACCTCCTTTTCAAAATAGTATAGATTGTTAACATAACTGAAATTAATTGGGTAGTTATTTTTATTATAAATATATATATATATACATATATGAAAATCTAATTCTACTTAGAAGTTAAAGAAATAAATCCCTTTTGTTTATATTTTTCATTTTCCTCTGCTCATAAATATGTACAGAACATTATTCTCATAACTATAGATATACATATCAGCATTAGAAAGATTGGTTCATTTTCTCTTTTCTTCCCTTTCTTTTTCACTTTTCCCATAATGACTTTTTATTGATCTCTTTCTTTCTCTCTCTCTCTCTCTCTCTCTCTCTCTCTCTCTCTCTCTCTCTCTCTCTCTCT
>JAJPUD010005160.1:67836-107245 GCA_023553655.1 Myrmecobius fasciatus
AAAGGTGCTCCAAGTCACTATTGATCAGAGAAATGCAAATTAAGACAACTCTGAGATACCACTACACACCTGTCAGATTGGCTAAAATGACAGGAAATGATAATGATAGCTGTTGGAGGGGATGTGGGAAAACTGGGACACTGATACATTGTTGGTGGAACTGTGAACGGATCCAACCATTCTGGAGAGCAATTTGGAGCTATGCTCAAAGAGTTATCAAACAGTGCATATCCTTTGACCCAGCAGTGTTTCTACTGGGCCTATATCCCAAAGAGATTTTTAAGGAGGGAAAGGGACCCACATGTGCAAAAATGTTTGTGGCAGCCCTTTTTGTAGTGGCAAGAAACTGGAAATTGAAAAGATGCCCATCAATTGGAGAATGGCTGAATAAATTATGGTATATGAATGTTATGGAATATTATTGTTCTGTAAGAAATGACCAACAGGAGGATTTCAGAGAGGATTGGAGAGACTTGCATGAACTGATGCTGAGTGAAATCAGCAGAACCAGGAGAACATTATACACAGCAACAAGACTATACGATGATCAATTTTGATGGACATGGTTCTCTTCAACAATGATGTGATTCAAACCAGTTGTGCTACGATGAAGATAGTCATATACATCCAGAGAGAGGCCTGTGGGAACTGAGAGTGAACCACAACACAGCATTTTAACGCTTTCTGTGAATATTTTCATGCATTCTGTTTTCCTTCTTAGGTTGTTTTTTTTCTTCTTCTCTTTCTAGATCTGATGTTTCTTGTGCAGTAAGATAACTGTATAGATATGTATACATGTATTGTATTTGTCAAAAAAAAAAAGAAAAACTATTAGCATAATTGACTCTATCAATAGTCAAAGTAATAGAAATCATATGTTTATCTCAATAGATGCAGAAAAAGCATTTGACAAAATCCAACACCCATCCATTCCTTTAAAAACACTAGAGAGCATAGCAATAAAAGGAGTTTTCCTAAAATGCTTCAGGAAGTTAAAGGAATGAATCATTGAGTAAAATCAAAAGTTGACTCCATGTCAAGTTTTGCAATCATCCAGTCCTGCTTTGGCCAGCTAGGTTGCTCAGATAAAGTACATAAAGTTCAAATTCTATATCAATTTTATGATCTTGGACATGTCACTTACCCTCATTTTGTTCAGTATCCACACTTGTAAAATAAGCTAGAAAAAGAAATGGCAAGCTATTCTAATATTGTTGGGAGGAAAATTGAAAATAGGGTCAGAGTCAGACATGCCCAACAAAGACAATGTTTCATTTGGATGTGCATTTTGCTTACTCTACAATGTAGCAATTTGGGTGCTAGGAGAAAATAGAGCAAAGGTTGATAGTTTCATTACTCCTAGCTAGTCCTTCTCTGTCTTGATAGCTAGATGATTGTAATGGACTAAAATTACTACTACTGGTAAATTAGGTGTTAAAAGTAATTTTGTTAATGAAACTTAAATTAAAGTTTAGACTGAAAATGTCTGAGTAGTTATGGTGGTATTAAGTTTAAAATACATGTACAAACATGATAATGAAGGTAGTATAATAGATCTAGGGGCATAAAGACCTGTATATAGGTCCAGTCTTTGATAAATCGATGTATAACTATCATCAAGTCATTTAATTTCTCTCAAATTGTTTCCTCATTTAAAAAAAAAAACATAAATACTATGCAATGTTTGTTTGTTTTTTTTTAGTTAAAGCTTTTCATTTGCAAAACATATGCATGGTTAATTTTTTGACAATGACCCTTGCAAAACTTTCTGTTCCAACTTTTTCCCTCCTTTCCCCCACCCCCTCCCTTAGATTGCAGGTAGTCAAATACATGCTAAATGTGTTAAAATATATGATAAATCCAATATATGTATACATATTTATACAGTTATCTTGCTGCACAAGAAAAATAGGATCTAGAAAGACAAAAAAAAAAAAAACTGAGAAGGAAAACAAAATGGAAGCAAACCTGAAAATGCTATGTTGTGGTCCACACTCAGATCCCATAGGCCTCTCTCTCGTTGTATATGGCTTTCTTCATCACTGAACAATTGAAACCTTGTTTCACTCCCGATTTTATTGGGAAATGGTTCCAGTGTTTCCCTATTACATATGATGCTAGCTCATGGTTCTAAATGGATGCTGCTGAGTATTTTAAGGAAAAGTCCATTTATTCCTCTATTTTCTAGTGTTTTTGATAGGAATAGATGTTGGATTTTATCAAATGATTCTTCTGCATCTATTGAGATAATCATATGATTTTTCTTCATTTATTTATTGATATAGTCATTTATACTAATAGTTTTCTAACATTGAATCATCCCTACATTCTTGGTATAAATCCTTGGTCGCGGTGTATTATCCGGGGGATGATTTTCTGTAATATCATTGCTAATATTTCATTTAAGATTTTTGCATCAATATTCATTAGGGAAATTGATTTTCTTTCTCTGTTTTCATCCTACCTGGTTTAGGTATCAATACCATGTCTTTCATAAAAGGAATTAGGTAGCAGTCCTCTGTATTTTTTCAAATAGTTTATATAGTCTTGTAGTTAATTGTTCTTTAAATGTTTGGTAGAATTCACATGTAAATCCATCTGGTCCTGGGGATTTTTTTCTTAGGGAGTTAATTAATAGCCTTTTGTATTTCTTTTTCTAAAATGGGACTATTTAAAGTAATTTATTTCCTCTTTTGTTAATCTGGGTAATGTATGTTTTTGTAGATATTCCTCCATTTCACATAGGTTATTAAATTTATTGACATAAAGTTGGGCAAAGTAACTCCTAATTATTGTCCTCTTCATTGGTGGAAAGTTCTCCCTTTTCATTTTTGAGAGTAGCAATTTGATTTTCCTCTTTCCTTTTTCTTATCAAATTACCTAAAGGCTTATCTGTTTTGTTGTTTTTTTCATAAAACTAACTTTTAGTTTTATTTATTAATTCAATAGCTTTTTTACTTGCAATTTTATTAATCTCTCCTTTTATTTTTAGGATTTCAAGTTTGGGATTTGATTGGGGGTTTTAATTTGTTTTTTTTTCCCTAGCTTTTTTAGTTGCAAGCTCAATTCATTGATTTTCTCTTTCTCTATTTTATGCAAATAAACATCTAGAGATATAAAATTTCCCCTTATTACCGCTTTGGCTGAATCCCACAAATTTTGATATGTTGTCTCATTACTGTCATTCTCTTGGATGTAATTATTAATTGTGTCTATGATTTGGTGTTTCACCGATTCATTCTTTAGGATGAGATTATTTAGTTTCCAATTACTTTTTGGCCTATTTTCTCCTGACCTTATGTTGCATGTCATTTTTATTGCATCATGATCTGAAAAAATGCATTTACTATTTTTGCCTCTCTCCATTTGATTTTGAGATTTTTATGCCCTAACACATGGTCAATTTTTGTATAAATTCCATGAACCACTGAGAAAAAAGTAACCCCCTTTCCGTCTCCATTTAATTTTCTCCAAAGATCTATCATACCTAACTTTTCTAACATATTATTTACCTCCTTAACTTCTTTCTTATTTATTTTGTTGTTTGATTTATCTAGTTCTGAGGTTGAGATCCCTCACTAGTATGGTTTTGCTGTCTATTTCTTTTTGCATCTCTCTTAACATCTCCTTTAGGAATTTCCATGCTATACCACTTAGTGCATATATGTTTAGTATTGATATTACTTTATTATCTATAGTACCCTTTAGTAAGATATAGTTTCCTTCTTTATCTCTTTTAAGTAGATCTCTCATTGCTTTTACTTGATCTGAAATCAGGATGGCTATCCCTGTTTTTTTGTTTGTTTGTTTTTTGTTTTTTTTTTTTCTTCACCTGAAGCATAATATATTCTGCTCCAGTCCTTTACCTTTACATTGTACGTATTGCTATGGTTTAAATGTATTTCTTGTAAACAACATATTGTAGGATTCTACATATGTAGAATGTACATACATGTATGTACATACTACAATATGTAGTATTTTAATGTAGTCTGCTATCTGCTTCCATTTAATGGGAGAGTTCTTCCCATTCCCATTTACAGCTAAAATAACTAATTCTGTATTTCCTGCCATATTATTTACCCATATTATGCTTTTCTCTTTCCTATTCCCCTTTCCTACTGTCTAATATTTTGCTTTTGATGACTACCTCCCTCAAACACCCCTTTAGAGTCCTTCCCTCTTTTTTATACATTTCCCCTAATTCTTCTATTTTCCCTTCTTTCCCTTCCTTTTCCCCCTTTCCCTCCTACTTCCCTATAAGGTGAGACAAGTTTCTTTCTTATATCAAATATGTCTGATATTCTCTCTTAGAGCCAAATCTGATGAGTAAGATTCACACAATGCTCATCCCCCTCCGTTCTTTCCCTCATTTTAAAAAAGTTTTCTTTGCCTCTTTTTGTGATGTAATTTCCCTTATTTTACCTCCTTTTCCCTATTATTATAGTATGATCCTCCTTCCACCTCTCGTTTCTTTTCCATATTATTGTAATAAAATCAAATTCTAGTCCATTCTCTAAATATACCTATAATAAATATAGTGCTCAAAAGGTTTTTTTTTTTTCCTTTTTACCTTTTTATGCTTCACTTGAGTTCTGTGTTTGAAGATCAAATTTTTTGTTCAGTTCTGGTCTGTTCATTAGAAATAAGTGAAATTCACCTATATTGTTGAATGTCCATCTTCTTCTTTGAAAGATAATGCTCATTTTAGCTGAATATCTAATTCTTGGCTGTAATCCCAGTTCCTTTGCTTTTCAGAATATTAGTTCCTAGGCCTTTTGGTCCTTTAAGGTGGAAGCTGCTAGGTCCTAGATAATCTTAATTGTGGCTCCTTGGTATTTAAATTGTTCATTTCTGGCTGCTTGAAATATCTGTTCCTTGGTATGATAGTTTTGAAATTTAGCCACAATATTCCTTGGCTTTTCATTTTGAGGTCTCTTTCAGGAGATAATCACTGGATTCTTTTGATGGCTATTTTACATTCTGATTCTAAAATATAAGGGCTGTTTTCTTTTATGATTTCCTGTAAGATATTGTCTAGGTTATTTTTTTCATCATGGCTTTCAGGAAGCCCAATAATTTTTAGATTGTCTCTGCTAGATCTATTTTCCAAGTCTTTTGTTTTTCCTAGGAGATATTTCATATTTTCTTCTATTTTTTAATTTTTAAATTTTTGTTTGCCTGATTCTTGAAATTTTATTGTCATTAACTTCCATTTGTTCAATTCTAATTTTTAGTGTATTCTTTTCTTCAGTTACCTTTTTTAGCTCCTTTTGCAATTGGCCAATTAAAGTTTTTTGTTCAATGCATTGTTTTCCCATCCTTTCTTGCAATGATCTCATTTTATTTCCCCATTTTTTTCTTCTCTCTTTTAAGATCCTTTATGCAATCTTCAAGGAAAGCCTTGCAAAATGGGGAGTAGCTCTTGTTTCTCTTTGGGGCTTCCTTTGGAGTTGCTTTGCTTTTAGGAACCTCAGGATTTGAGTTTTGTTCTCTCTCTCCATAAAAGCTGTCTATGGTGAGAGTACTTTTTTTTTATTCTTTTTTGAAGGCTTGAGGTCTCTTTAATCCAAAGGAGCAACAGTTGTTTTAATTTGCCCTGGGTATGTTCTGCTGATGATTTCCAGTGCTGGGCATTCTTCTGGGGTCTATAGTTTACAATTTGTCTTTCACCAAAGGCAAATCTGCCAAATCACTTGCTTTCAACCAGGACAGAGTGGCCTAAGAGGTTCCATGCACCAACCAGGTGCATGGAAGCTACAAAATTCTGACTCTTTGCTCTGGCTTCCTGCTCTGGTGTCCCTGTGCTGTAGTCTGAGCTAGGCAGACTGTCCCCCCTGCCCAATTGAAACAGACCTGTTCTGATGTTCTTCCAAAGTATCTTCTTCTAGAAATGTGTTGTACTCCAAATATTTGTGGATTCTTTGACTTCAAAACCAGTTTAGAGGCTTCATCTGCTGTTGGTTTGACAGAAGATTAGAGGAGGTAACAGAGAGTCATGTCTGCTCTCCACCATCTTGGCTCCTCCCCCCTACTTTACAAATTTTGTTGCCAGGTTCAAATGAATGACTTAATGGGAAGGTGGGAAAAGGAAAATTCATATTGTGTTGTTATTTTAATCACAAAACAGGGATGTTTATCTTACTTCCAATATGAGAAGAACAAATTTTATTGAAATTGAAGGATTATTTTTAAAAAGCTATATTCATTATGCACTGTGTTGTCACACCACATAGAAATAGAAATAACATGTGATATAGAAAGGACTATTTAGTATGAACATCAGGAATCACTTCTTAACAATTGGAGCGTCTAAAGCATTTTCCCTAGAAGGTCCTGGGTTCTCCTTCACTGGATATATTCAAGTAGAAGTTAGGACAATCATTTATTTTAAGGGATGCTGTGGAGAAGATACCAATTCATCCATAGGATGGAACTGGTTGAATTACCTCAGAAGTCCCTTCCAATTCTGTGATTAAAATTCTGAAACCATTCATCTTTTAAGGCAATGTCAGTAACTTCTCCCCCCTCCCCCTTAATAGTGTTTTTTTTTCTCTCTTTCAGGTGTATGTAAGGATAGTTTTCAACATTAACTTTTATAATTTTTTGAGTTCCAAATTTCTGCCCTTCACTCCTTTACATCACTTCTCTGCAAGACAGAAAGAAATCTAGTATAAGTTATGCATGTGAAATCATATTAATCATATTTCTACATTAGTCATGTTGTGAAAAAAGAATCAGAAGAGGGAAAAAAAACACGAGAAAGGCAAAAAAAACCAACAAAAAGTAAATGAAAATATTATGCTTTTATCTACATTCAGATTCTATAGTTCTTTCTCTTGATATGGAAAGCATTTTACATGAAGTCTTTAGCAATTGTCTTGGATCATTGTATTGCTGAGAAAAACCTAAGTCTCTCATAGCTGATCATTGCACAATGTTACTGTTACTATGTACAATATTCTCATAACAAAAACTTCTTTCCATGGTACTCTTATAGAAATACTACATGATGTCAAAAATTTTTGACGCTGAAAAATCTTTTTTTTCCAGAAAAGGAAATCCTAAATATAACTACAATCATTTTTCAGGCCATTTTCTTCCTTTTAAATATGCTTCTATTCTCTTTCACTTTTGAATAAAGGACTCTCATATAGAGGCAAGTGGACAGACTGATATCTATCTGTAATAGATTGTTAAATAGATAGTATATATATATATATGTATATATATATATAATGTATTGTCCACATGTCTGAGTATATATATATGTATATATATATATATATATGTATATAGATATGTGTACAAGTATATGTATGTAATATGGCACATACAAACAATTATACTTACATACATACATTACATACATATTTCTTCATTTTTGAAGAGTACCAAGAACTTTAATGTGTGACATTTTAACTCATAAATTAATTAGATTTACATGAAGTAGAGTTGCATAAAGTCAGCAGCCTCACTCCCTCTTGCAGAATCATAGACATCCAGTGGCAAGACAAAAGTCAAAACCACTAGCAGTGGTCTGGGATTCAATGGTGTCTTTAATGTCTGACCAAGGTCTAAGAGCTCCATAGTACTTTCTTCAGTTTTTTTCATTACTATTACAACAAATTGCTTTCATCTGACCCTTCCACTGGGGGAAGTCATAACATGTTTTGGGTAGACATCCCACTAATTCTTTGATGAGTTTTAAGTCTATTGGTTATCCACAATTGGTTTAACACATCTGTGAATACAATATACTCAGATGGAGTCACAGGAACAGTTTAATGACAAGTAAATAACAAAGACAGATGAGCAGTCCTTAAAGGGCTCAGCAAGTCCTGATACAGTGTTAGATATCCTTGAATATTCTAATAGTATTCTATGTATATGTATATGTATATGTATATGTATATGTATATGTGCCTACATATATATACATATAGCTATAGTTATAGTTATGACTCTGTTGTTTTTATTTTATTTTTTTATTTACAGGCTAACATAAATATTTCCATAGCATAATATAATAAAAATGTTATTAAACATGAAACTACAAATCTATTGTTTATAGCTTGCTATTCCCTTTAAATATATAAAAGGCTTATGTATTTTTTCTTCTTTTCCTTTTCTGTAGTTTTCTTTTCTTCCCTTTCCTTTGCCCCTGACAACTAGAGATGGCTATGATTTGATACTCACATAAATGCATGTATTATGCACACACACATAAATACCTACGTGTGTGTATACATATTTCTAATTAGTAGGTCTTTCTCTGGATACAGATAGCATGTTTCTTCCTATGTCCTTCATACTTAATTTGGGAATTTATTATACTTAAAAAGACTCATTCACTCAAAGTCATTTTTAAAATAATAATGCTGTTATTTAATGCAACATTTCAGTCTTTATTATTTTGTGCAAGTCCTTCCAAGTTTTTCTAAGATCATTGAACTCATCATTTCTCATAACATATTAGTATCCCATCACAATCATAAACTATAACTTGTTCAGAAATTCCCCAAATGTTGGGCATCCCCACAATTTCTAGTTCTTTGCCATCAAAAAGAGATCTAATATGAATATTTTAGAACATATAAGTTCTTTTCCTTTTCCTCTATTGTCTTGTCCAGGTCTTCATGATTCCGTTTGTGATTTTCTTGGTAAAGATACTGGAGTGTTTTGTCATGTCCTTCTCTACTTGTTTCACAGATAGGAAAATGAGGCAAACAGGCTTACATGGTCTCATAACTAGTAAAGGTCTGAATCTGGATTTGAAGTCAGGTCATCCTGACTCTTCAATGTAGCACCTAGCTGCCAGTTATTTATAGATACATCTATCTATAACTATTTTCTTTGTTGCATAGATGAATAACTGAATGTGTGTACATGTATTTATTTCTACACAATACATACAAATTATTTATCAATTTGGAAAAAAAGTAGAATATAACCTTGAGAGTAAATAAAATCTGAGGCATCTTGCATGGGGATAAAAGCAAAACAAGAATTTATTTTTGCCAACCCAAAAATCCTTTTCAATTTAAGTTGTACCAAAAAAAACTTAGTTTCATTTACTAATGAGACTTTGTTTACTAAAATTTTCATTATTGCTTTTATATGAAAGATGACATGATTTAAAGGGGGAAAGAATGTAAATTGGTGGTTAGGAGGTATGATTTTCAGTTTATGCTCTAGTACATGTGTGATATTTGTTAAGACATTTTGGGCACCAGTCTTTTTCTATACAATTATGAGGCTGGATTACATGATTCATTCTAGTTAAAATTCTTTGTTTCGATGGGAAATTATGAAAATCCAAAATCAATCTTTACACAAAATTTCATTTTGAAATAAATTTTAAAAATGAACTTTGAACTTAAAATATATAAAATCACTCCCCAAAAGGAAAATGTATGCCATCTTTTCTTTTAAAAGCATTATGCTCTGATCATTTGCATAGGCAGTCTTAAGAAATAAGCTATTATCCTTCTAATTTTAACATTAAGAAAACCTATTAGGCACTAATACTTACTAATGCACTTTTTTTTCAAGTGATGCAAAAAAATTCAAAGACAAAAGGTTTTAATTACAATTGTCAACACTTAACCTTGCACAGCTCAAGAAATACAAAGGATTGGCCTATGATTTTTTTTCTTTTTTTAATGTATTCTTTATGCCCTTCTGTCTTAGAAATTGTAACTTGTCTACATGTCTGCTGCAAACCTAATTATTCTAAAATTGAATTGTAAAGCAATAATTTAATTAAAATATGGTTTAAACTACATACTGCTAAAATCATATTGCTTTTATTTCATTTTTATTGTGATATGACAGTATTTCACAACATCCACAAAGCAGGCCAGGGGATTCACATTCTGATAGCAAGGTCTGCCAAGCTATTTCTATTATTTTCCTAATTACAAAATAAAAAAAAATTTCACAGAAATATAAATCTTTCATAAAAAAAGAGTTTAGGTTTTTCTGTTTGAAGTGGGAGACAAATGGTTAAAATAAGTAATCATACTTATTCCTGTTCACAAAAATAACACAATGTATATGAGTCAATTAGTGAGCCAAGCATTTAATAATTGCATATTACAGCTAGGTAGTATAATGGATAGAGCAGTAGACATAAAGTTAGGAAAAACCAAGTTCAAACAAACCTTAGATACCTAACAGCATTGTGTTTTATTTTGCTCATCTATTAAATGGGGATAATAATAGCACTTCCTTCCCAATGAGGCTATGAAAATTAAATGAAAAGTTATTTATAAATCAATTAGCAAACTTTAAGGAATTCTAAAAACATTTTATATTTGCCAGGTACTTATTATGTTAAACACTGGGGATAAAAAGAGAATAAAACAAAGTCCATGCCTTCAAGGTGCTTATATTCTAATGGAGGAGACAAAGTGCAATAAACTTCACACAGAAAAAAAAAAAAGATATACAGTATAAATAAAAGTCAAATTCCAGGGGAAAAAGACTAGAGGAAAAAAGGGAAATTCTGTTAAGAAATATGAAATGGCTACTAAGGCATGGTGATACAATAAGCAAATGAACAGGAAAAAAATATGCCTTCTCAAATTTCTTTAATGGACAACAACAAATTGAAATAAAAATTGAATTTTGTTCTTGAATTACCTACCTAAAAGGGAAATTACTACTCTAACTCCATCATGCTCATAGATAAGAAGATATTTAATAGGTATTCACTGAATAAAAACAAAATATTGCTTTATTCTCTCTTTCATCAAGTCTACCTAGTAATTCTTGTAAAAATTTTACTTTTATGCAATATTTGAATATAAGTAATCTTATTTTTCCTTAGCCTATTTTTTCTAAGACTATTAAGAAAAAATAAAAGAATAAGCTCATGTTTGAGAATTTGCATAAAATATTAGATTTACTCTAAGATTTATTCTGAATTAATGTATTTCATAATTTCTTTTACAGGAAAAAAATTTCTATAAGTCATGACTGTTTATCTAACAGACAAGTTTGTTCAAGCAAAATGTTTCATTTTTTCACTCATTTAACAAACATTTCTTTTTTCTTCTCCTATCTATCCAAATTGAACAATAACAACAAATAAAGAGATACATTTTTCAGACAGGTTAGCTTGTTCAGGAAAACAAACAAAAAACAACAGAAACAAAATTATATTTTTCATCGAATAAAAACAGTACTGTTAAAACACTAAGGAACTTATGTTTATTAGGCAGAGGAAGCTATTTATTGCCTTGAGGTTGATTATTTCACTTCCTGAATATATCATTCTGAAGAAAAGCAGATACATCTTCTAGATTCAATTATGGCCAAGGCAACACCATCATTTCCTCTTAATAAAACTAGGCATCTTCTATTGTAATAATCAGGAAAACTGATTCTTAATGAACCAAATATCAAGCATATGGGGGCAGGCAAGATAGCCAGAGAGGCTTAGTAGTTCCTGATGAAGCAATCCAGTCTAGGAAAATTAAACAGCAACTGATTACCACTTTTGAAGACTGGGCTCATCTGTGAACACATTAAATTTATAGTTTTAATTTACCTTTAATGTAAAATATAACTTCCCAGGATTTAATACATCACTTGTCTTTAATAAATCTGTCATGAATGTGTGCAAGACTCAGGCGATTTTAAGAAGCAATCTAAGAGCTGAAGAAAAATCCAACTAAATCACCCTTTTTAATATTTGCAATATACATAAAATATATTCAATGTAATATTTCAGTATTTGGTGGTGGCATTTGCCTTGAATGGAAAAGTAAGAAGGAAAAAGATTCCTAGTCTTTGGAACTTACTCTATTAGCATGTTTCACTAGGTGAGGCCATATGGTTCTTGAAATGGCTAATCTTCAGGATATTGAAGTTCAAGTGATTGGTGTTTACAAAATGAAGCTCAAGAGGTAGAATCTGAGAGCATGAAAAGGATGGAGCTGGCATTGTATAAAACAAGAATAGAAGTTAAACTTGTAATTATGTGTTTAAATCTCACCTATGACTAATTATTCTGGTCACATCTACCCTATTAGCAACTTTTAAACCTATTTGTGAATTTTCAAAAAATCTTTTGTTAAGTGGCACTTCAGATACAAACAGGTGCTTTAGGCTACATTTGAAGAATTCCATAATGAATAGCATGAAACTAGAGTTTCAAAGAATACAGGTTGCTTCTGGGGTGACTGAGGGGCCCTGATAATTTATCTTACTTTATTCTATATCTTGAATGAGATTAGAAATGTATTTTTTTATAAAAATTACTGAAGCTTCCCTGTTATTTATTTGTCTATCCTGCCTGGAATGCATAGAGATATTTTTCCCGCCAGCTGTACTTGATTCTTTTCTTTGTTCAGATCTAGAGAATAAAAACATTATTACCATTACAATCCAAGCTGAGAAGTGGGCAAGCCAGAAACTGGGGGGAAAGGGGGGAAATCTCTCCATGTTCATTATTCACTATAATATGTAGAGTTACTTGGAAAAAATGTGTCTAAAGTACCCCAATTCAATTTGTGTACAGGAAGCCCATGATATGATCACAGTGCCTAAGGGAAAGTCATGTTTAAAGTACAAGTCCTGATTTAGAGCTGAAGGCCGTCACACATCTGGACTTATCAGTGTTTCAGCTAAAATGATGAAGTACATTTCAGCCTGTTTGTGTTGCTGTAAGGAGAGTAGTCTTTTTTCCCCTAAAAATGGAATAAAAGGTTGTCAATTTAACACACCACCTGCTCTAAGAAATTCAGGGTCATTGTAAAATGCTGAGGGAGTAAGGGAAGAACATCCAATCACTTCCAAGCAGTCCACAATTCAGCTCCCTTAAGGGATTTTAGCCAAAATTCCATGAATAGTGTCATATAAAAGATAGCACCATGAATCAAACATTGTTTTTCCTAATTAATTAGTATAACATAAGTCAGGTCAGCCTCGATAGAAATAAGTAATATGAAAAAAATATTTTAATTTATATTTATAAATTGTATGTATAATCTACCAAGATCATAAGCTTTTTGTATCAGGCTTTAAAATCAATAGATTTAACTTGTTCAAGAATTGTGGCTGAAGGAGAGGTGGAGCCAAGATGGCAAACTGCAGACAGCATTCTCTGTGAGCTCCTGACACCTTCCCTCAGACCCAGACAAATTGAGCCTCCATACTGGTTTTGGAGTGAGGGCTCCACCAAACACTTGGACTACAACGCACTTCTATCAACAATCTATTTTGAAAAAACTTCAGAGAAGGTTAGCGTCAGGGGAAATCGGCCGCTGGTCATGATCAGACGCCAACCGGGTCGGAAGTCAGGGCTGTGTTAGAGGGGCGGATTTGAGGCACCCAGGAAGCCCCTGGGAAATGCCTGGGCCACTTTGCTCTGCTTGTGGGCAGGTGCTTTGACAGATCTGCCTTTGATAAAGGGTGAATTGAGAGGAGCTGAAAACGTGGTCCTAGTGCAGATCTAGCCAGATCAGCCCCAGACTGGAAGTCAACTGGGCAAACTGCCCCAGGGCAAATTGAAATCACTGCTGCTGCTACTGCTGCTGCTACTACTGCAGAATTCCCTGCTGGTGACTGATACCTCTGCTGAAAATCATGAGCAAGAAGAAGAGAGCTCTCACCATAGACAGCTTTTAGGGAGAAAAAATAGAACAGCCCCCAGATTCTGAGATTCTGAAAACAATCCCAGATGAAGCCACAAAGGCAGATTTAAGTTGGTCTCCCTTCCAGAAGGCTTACCTGGAAGATTGCATTAAGAATCTCAAAAGAGAGCTAGAAGAAGAATGGGGAAATAAATTGAGATCAGTGCAACAGAAATATCAAAAACTGGAAAATAGGACTGGTGAATTGGGAAAAGACAACAATTCACTGAAAAACAAAATTAGTGAATTGGAAAAAGACAACAATTCACTGAAAAATAAAAGTGGCAAAATGGAAAAAGAATGCATTGAATCAAGAAATTCAATTGGCCAGCTACAAAAGGAGCTAAAAAAGATGACTGAAGGAAATAATACTTTAAAAATTAAAATTGAACAAATAGAAGTAAATGACTCAATAAGACTTCAAGAATCAGTCAAACAAAAACAAAAAAAAATGAAAAAAATAGAATAAAATATGAAATATCTCCTAGGAAAAACAACTGACTTGGAAAACAAATCCAGGAGAGACAATCTAAGGATTATCGGACTCCCTGAAAGCCACGATGAAAAAAAGAACCTGGATGCTATCTTCCAGGAAATCATGAAAGAGAATTGCCCTGATGTTTTAGAATCAGAAGGCAAAATTGGCATTGAAAGAATTCACCAATCACCTCCAGAAAGAGACCCCAAAATTAAAACCCCAAGGAATATCGTGGCCTAATTTCAGGACTATCGTACCAAGGAAAAGATATTGCAAGCAGCTAGAAAGAAACAGTTCAAATACCGAGGAACTGTAATTAGAATTACACAAGATCTGTCAGCTTCCACATTAAAGAATCGAAGGGCCTGGAATCAGATATTCCCAAAGGCAAAAGAACTTGGATTACAGCCAAGAATAAGTTATCCAGCTAGAATGAGCATCATCTTCCAGGGAAGCAGATGGTCATTCAATGATACAGGAGAATTTCACCTATTTCTAATGAAAAGACCTGATCTGAACAAAAAAATTGACCTCCAAATAGAGAACTCAAGAGAAGCATAAAAAGTTAAAAAGGAAAACTCTTGAGAACTATATTTCTATTATAGGTATCCTTAAAGAATGGGGGTGTGATTTGATTTTTCTTTGATAACAATGGAAAAGAAATTAGAGGTGGAAGGGATACCATACTTTAAAAGAAAAAGGGGGGGGAGGAGGCAAAATAAAGTAAAAATAAAGGAGGTAAAATAAGGCAAAATCTCATAAAGAGACATAGAAGATCTAATATAATTGAGGGAAAGAAGGGAGGCCAATGAGTATTGTGTAAACCTTACTCTCATTAGATTGGACTCTAAGAGAGTATATCAGACACATTTGGCTTCAAAGAAAGGCCTGACCCTCCTTGTGGGAAGGTGGGAGGGAAAGGAGAAAAGGAAAGGGATAAACTAATAGAAGGATTAGGGGAAAGGTATAAAGGGGAGGGAGGGACTCTAAAGGGGGGAGGATTATTGGTGGGAGCTGGTCATCAAAAACAAAGTACTGGGGAGGGGGGAAGGAGAGAGAGGGGAAAGGGAAGAGAAAATCATAACTCTGGGTAAATAAGATGGCAGGGATTACAGATATAGTTATTTTAACTGGGAATGTGAATGGGATGAACTCTCCCATAAAATGGAAGCGGGTAGCAGACTGGATTAAAAGCCAAAATCCTACAATATGTTGTTTACAAGAAACACATCTCAAACATAGAGATACATACAGAGTGAAGGTAAAGGGCTGGAACAGAATCTTCTATGCTTCAGGTGAACAAAGAAAGGCAGGGGTAGCAATCCTTATCTCGGAAGAGTAAAAACAAAAATATATCTAATTAAAAGAGATAAGGAAGGAAACTATATTTTACTAAGGGGTACCATAGACAATGAAGCGGTATCAATACTAAACATATATGCACCAAGTGGTATAGCATCCAAATTCCTAGAGGAGAAACTAAGAGAGATGCAAGGAGAAATAGACAGTAATACTATACTAGTGGGGGATCTCAACCTTGCTCTCTCAGAATTAGATAAATCAAATCACAAAATAAATAAGAAAGAAGTTAGGGAGGTTAAAAAAAGGCTAGAAAAGTTAGGTATGATAGATCTCTGGAGGAAATTGAATGCTGATAGAAGGGAGTATACTTTTTTCTCAGGGGTTCATGGAACTTATACAAAAATTGATCATGTGTTAGGGCATAAAAATCTCAAAATCAAATGCAGAAAAGCAGAAATAGTAAACGCATCCTTCTCAGATCATGATGCAATAAAACTCACATGTAATATAAGGCCAGAAGAAAATAGACCACAAGTTATTTGGAAATTAAATAATCTAATCCTGAAGAACGAATGGGTGAAAGAGCAAATTATAGACACAATTGAAAATTTCATCCAGGAGAATGACAACAATGAGACAACGTACCAAAATTTGTGGGACACAGCTAAAGCGGTTATAAGGGGTAATTTTATATCTCTAGGTGCTTACTTGCATAAAACAGAGAAAGGGAAGATCAATGAACTGGGCTTACAATTAAAAAAGCTAGAAAAAGACCAAATTAAAAACCCTCAATTAAATACCAAATTGGAAATTCTGAAAATTAAAGGGGAGATCAATAAAATTGAAAATAAGAAAACTATTGAATTAATAAATATAAGAGTTGGTTTTATGAAAAAAACAACAAAATAGATAAGCCTTTAGTTAATTTGATTAGAAAAAGGAAAGAGGAAAATCAAATTATTAGTCTCAAAAATGATAAGGGAGAACTTTCCTCCAATGAAGAGGAAATTAGAGTAATAATTAGGAGTTTCTTTGCCCAACTTTATGCCAATAAATTTGATAATCTAAATGAAATGGAGGAATATCTACAAAAATATAGATTGCCAATGTTAACAAAAGAGGAAATAAATTATTCAAATAGCCCTATTTTGGAAAATAAATAGAACAAGCTATTAATCAACTCCCTAAGAAAAAATCTCCAGGGCCAGATGGATTTACATGTGAATTTTACCAAACATTCAAAGAACAATTAATCCCAATACTATATAAACTATTTGAAAAAATAGGGAAAGAAGGTGTACTACCAAATTCCTTCTATGACACAGATATGGTGCTGATAGCTAAACCAGGTAGGGAGAAAAGTGAGAAAGAAATCTATAGACCCATTTCCCTAATGAATATAGATGCAAAAATGTTAAATAAGATTTTAGCAACAAGATTACAGAAAGTCATCCCCAGGATAATACATCATGACCAAGTAGGATTTATACCAGGAATGCAGGGCTGGTTCAATATTAGGAAAACTATTAGCATAATCAATTATATTAATAACCAAATTAATAAAAACCATATGATTAGCTCAATAGATATAGAAAAAGCCTTTGATAAAATCCAACACCCATTCCTATTAAAAACACTGGAGAGTATAGGAATAAATGGGCTTTTTTATAAAGTGATTAGTAGTATCTATTTAAAACCTTCAGCAAGCATCATATGTAATAGAGTCAAACTAGAACCATTTCCAATAAGATTAGGAGTGAAACAAGGCTGCCCACTGTCACCATTATTATTTAATATTGTCTTAGAAATGTTAGTTTTGGCAGTAAGAGAAGAAAAAGAGATTAAAGGAATCAGAGTAGGTAATGAAGAAACCAAATTATCACTCTTTGCAGATGACATGATGATATACGTAGAGAACCCTAAAGACTCAACTAAAAAACTACTAGAAACAATTCACAACTTTAGCAAAATTGCAGGATACAAAATAAATCCACATAAATCATCAGCATTTTTATATATTACCAATAAAGTTCAGCAGCAAGAGATACAAAAAGAAATTCCATTCAAAATAACTGTTGATAGTATAAAATATTTGGGAATTTATCTGCCAAGGGATAGTCAGGAAATATATGAACTAAACTACAAAACTTTCCATACAAATAGTCAATTGGAAAAACTTAAAATGCTCATGGGTAGGACGAGCGAATATAATAAATATGACAATACTACCCAAACTAATCTACTAATTTAGTGCCATACCAATCAAACTCCCAAGATATTTTTTTTACAGATCTAGAAAAAATAGTAGCAAAGTTCATTTGGAAAAACAAAAGGTCAAGAATTTCAAGGGGATTAATGAAAAAAAAAGGCTGACGATGGTGGACTTGCTGTACCAGATCTAAAACTATATTATAAAGCAGCAGTCATCAAAACCATTTGATACTGGCTAAGAAATACAGCCGTTGATCAATGCAATATGATAGAATTACAAGACAAACTAGGCAATAACTATAGCAATTTAGTCTTTGATAAACTTTGACTATATTAAGTTAAAAAGTTTTTGTACAAACAAAATCAATGCAGTCAAGATTAGGAGGGAAGCATCAAATTGGGAAATCATATTTACATTTAAGGGTTCTGATAAAGGTCTCATCTCTAAAATATATAGAGAATTGTCCCATATTTATAAAAATTCAAGCCATTCTCCAATCAATAAATGGTCAAAGGATATGAACACACAATTTTCAGAGGATGGAATTAAAACTATTTATAGTCATATGAAAAGGTGCTCCAAATCACTATTGATCAGAGAAATGCAAATCAAGACAACCCTGAGGCACCACTACACACCTGTCAGATTGGCTAAAATGGCAGGAAGAGTTAATGATGAATGGTGGAGGGGATGTGGGAGGGCTGGGACACTGATGCATTGTTGGTGGAGCTGTGAACAGATACAGCCATTCTGGAGAGCAATTTGGAGCTATGCTCAAAAAGTTATCAAACTGTGCATACCCTTTGACCCAGCAGCATTTCTATTGGGCTTATATCCCAAAGAAATCACAAAGGAAGGAAAGGGCCCCACATGTGCAAGAATGATTGTGGCAGCCCTTTTTGTAGTGGCTAGAAACTGGAAATTGAATAGATGCCCTTCAATTGGAGAATGGCTGAATAAATTATGATATATGAATATTATGGAATATTATTGTTCTGTAAGAAATGACCAGCAGGACGATTTCAGATAGTTCTGGAGTGACTTGCATCACCTGATGCTGAGTGAAATGAGCGGAACCAGGAGATCATTATACACAGCAACAACAATACTATATGACGATCAATTCTGATGGACATGGCTCTCTTTAACAATGAAATGTTTCAAACCACCTCCAATTGTACACTGAAGAAAGCCATATACACCCAGAGAGAGGGATGTGAAATGTGGACCACAACATAACATTCTCATACTCCTTGATTGATGTTTGCTTACATTGTGTTTCCTTTATCTGATATATCTTTTGTGTAGGTAAGATTTTTCTTACACAACAATGATAAGTTTGGAAATATGTATACATATATTCGATTTGCCAATATTTTAACAAAATTAACATGTAGTGGTTATCCTGCTATCTAGGAGAGGGGTGGGGAGGTGGGGGGGGGGGGGAATTTTTAACAGAAAGCTATGTAAGGGTTAATGTTGAAGAATTACTCACACATATGTTATGCAAATAAAATTTAAAAAAAGAAGGAAATGACAAAAAAAAATAGAATTGTGGCTGAAGTATTCATAACATGAGTATAAAATCTTATATAAATTCTAAATTCAGAATATATCCTCCCTAATAGACTTTTAGCATTTTTTTTACAAAATTAACATGAGCATCTTATGATTAAAAATGAATGTTTCCATAATGCTTGTAAGTGGGTTGGATTGCCTTCAGCAGCTTACAAAATTTAAGAACGTCAAACTTTTCCTAAGAAATAAAAGGTCTTACATTTTATAGCAATATTCTCTCAGTACTTTTATTTGACTGTAATACATGAAACACTACAATCTAAGAGGATTTGAAAAGTATTATCTCAGAAAGGGCAAAGGGGAAGCACTTGATGGCACCAAGCTACATTTGACCAATGAAAATTTTTGAAGAAGAACATAAGTAAATGCTCACATGGAGAGAATGAGCAATAACTTGTAAATGATATGAAAGCTCCTTTGATACCCTTGATTTGATAGGAAAATGTAATGATAATCCCAAACAAATTGGGTGGAATCCCTAAGAAAACTAAAAAGATACTAAAATCATTTAAGAAAAGTCAGGAATGAATGTATTTCATTATATCACTATGAAAGCCATGCAAATTTATTAAATAACATTTATTTAATTGTACATATTTAACATAATTTAGCTGAATTGTAAGGTGAAAATTCCCAAGGAATTCTGATATATTCTTTTTTAGCCCAAATGCCAGAAAATTTTCTAGACACAAAGGAACCAAATTATATATTGGGGAGGTGGGAAGGAGAGAGAAGGTAAGGAGAAATTCTCCCATCTCTTCAGTAAGCTATCTCCTTTCAGATCTCTTAAAATTCATTCATCTTGATTGGGAACTGTATTGCCATAAAATTTACAAATATAATCATTCTTGAAATTACTACAGATAAATTTTTTTGTCTTTTGTTTTCAAAGAGAACTGATGACATAATAGTGATGTATTGATGTGCACATTAATTAAAATGAGGCAAAGCTGTGCAATGTCATCAGTTTCACTCTTCCTGAGTCATGCCAGTAGCAAGACAAAATTTAAGAGTACTGGTAGTGGTCCAAGATGCAGTGAATGACCTTGCATCTTTGATACTGACCAAACTCTAAACACTCCACAGTGCCTGCCTCCATTGGGGCCATTGGAACAAATTGTTTTCATTTGTCCATTCCACTGTGCAAAGGAAGTAGAAATACCCTTAATTCACTAACATGTTTGAGGCCTGTCAGTTAGCCTGCACTTGTTTAGTTCACCTGCCAAAATAGTTAACTGGGTGTGGGTCACTGCACATGCTATATAGCTTCTTGGAGCTTCAGGTGAGATTTTCCTGAATCAGGTGGATGCCAAGTGTGTGCATATGCGTGCGCGCGCGCACACACACACACACACACACGAAAAAAAATGAATAAGATACTTAAAAGCTAACTTACCCTAATAGGAATTGTACTTTCCTATCACTTAATCACAGTTCTGATCATGGAATATCAGAACAAGAATTCCTTCCTAAAACTGCCATTACTTCTGCAAAGCTCTACTCATGCTCTACAGAGGGACATATTGTGGATCAATGTTTTATTTTATTGTTGTTATATCATAAATATGGTCACAAATCAAAAATATCACAAAAGCTGAAGGAAAAAAAAACAGGGGTAATTCTATGGTTAAAAATTCAGATAGGGATCCACCTAACTTTCAGGAAAATTAACTAGAATGGAATTGTAATTATTCATAAAATTATTCTCCTCAAATAATTGCAAAGGATTATTCAAGCCACTTTTGTTGGTTTGCTATTCACGGAATGGAGCTTTAACTTCAGTAGCACTTAAAGTGAGCCTACTCTAAGGGCATTAACTTTCCTTTAAATTGATTTGTGTGCATATGTCAGGGAAATGGGGGGCACTTAGGGAGGAGCTGGAGGATATTTTGGAGATAGAAGAGTTGTGTGATGTTTGATGACTGTGCATATATGTGACTTTAAGCAAAACATGGAATCTTTGTGCATTTGCAATCATGAACACATATGAATCATTCTTTTTTATCCCCAGCACTTAACACAGTGCTTATCATATAGAAATACAAATAAATGATGTACAAATACAAAATAAAAAATACAAATAAATATATCTAAGCTAGATAATATTTAAATGAAGAAATTTGACTAATGTTAATAACTAATATCTCAATAACATTTCAAAGGTTGCAAAGCATCTTCTTCAAAATATTGTACCCCTGTTTGTGTTTTAATGACAGGAACATTATTCTTTGTCATTCAGTCATATCTGACACTTTGTAACCCCTTTTAGAGGTTTCTCAGCAAAGATACTAGAATGGTTTGCCATTTCTTCTCCAGTTCATTAGGAAAAAAGAAGTTAGGTGACTAATTCAGGATCACAAACCTAGTGAATGTCTGTTTAGTCAGGTCTTCCTGACTTTAGAAGTAACATTCTATTCCCTGAATCCTAGGTACATCTATTCCTTGGAGAGGATATAATCAGAAAAAGTAAGATAAATGTTAAGGTTAGTAAGCATTGAATGATGATGTCTCTGATGATTCTTATGTACATTATCAATGTGCTATTGATACTATATTTAGGACTTGATACCTCAATTGTCTTTGATTGAATTATTTCTAGAGTTCAGTTGAATTTGATTAAGCCAACAAATTAATTAGATAGTAATCATTTATTAATATTCTACTATATGATAGTCACTGTGATAAGTACTGGAGATAAAAAAAAAGGCAAAAAAACCTGCTTGTGTTAAAACAAAATTGTATTGTGAATGAGAGGAGAAAAGAAATAAAAAGAAGCAGTTGGTATCATGGAATTACAGCTTTGGGGGAACTTAGAAACAATCTTTTCATATTACAGATGAAGAAACTGAATCCTCTTTAAGTCTAGTAACATGACCAACTTTAAATAGGCAAAGTTAAGAATAAAACCCAGTTTTGTCAATTAAACTCTTTTCAAGTGCACTATGTACTCTCCCAAACGCCAAAGTGCTCAAGATATTCTAGAGCTAGATACTTAGGCTTGGCCTTTAGAAACAACAGCTTTTATTATAATAAAAATGACAATACTATCTAAATTAATCTACTTATTCAGTAATACCAAACTCCCAAGAAATTATTTTACAAAGATAGAAAAAAATAATAACAAAAGCTCAAGAATTTCAAGAGAATTAATGAAAAAAATGCAAATGAAGTGCGATTAGCTGTATGAGATCTAAAACTATATTATAAAGCAGAGGTCATCAAAACCATTTGGTACTAAGAAATAGAGAAGTCAATCAGTGGAGTAGGTTAGGTTCACAAGACACAACAGTCAATGATTATAGTAATCTAGTGTTTGATAAGCCTAAAGATATTAGCTTTGGGGATGAGAACTCACTATTTGATAAAAATTTTGGGGAAAATTGGAAATTAATATGGCCAAAATACTGCACTGTTCTGGGCACTGAGCCAGAACCTAACACTCTCTACCAATATAAGGTCGAAATGGGTTCATGAGTTAGACATAAAAAGTGATATTATAAACAAATTAGAAGAACAAAGGATAATTTACTTCTCAGATCTGTGGAGAAGGAAGGAATTTCTGGCCGAAGAAAAACTTAAGTGCATTATGGAATACAAATACAGAATAGATAATTTTGATTATATTAAGTTAAAAAGATTTTGTATAAATAAAACCCATGCAGACAAGATTAGAAGGGAAACAATAAACCTGAAAAAATTACATTCAGGGTTCTGATAAAGGCTTTATTTCTAGACTATATAGAAAATGACTCATATTTCTTAGCACTATTTTTTATTTTTAAGTTAATGCTTCTAGATTGTGGGACATTTCCATATAATCTTTCTTTTTTTTGCCTGTAGTGATGAAAAGGTTAAAATATGTTGCAATTATACTATTCCTTAAACAGGTTAGCTATAGCCAATTATATAGTATAAAATAACCATTAAGTAGAAGTCCATATTTGTCAAATAGCTTTTAGCTTCCAAGCAAAGGATTTTCCTTCAAAGACAATGTGTTAGTTACATAATGGTATTTTCCAATTGATAAATGATGAAAGGATATGAATAGACAATTTTTAAATGAAGAAATTGAAACAATTTCTAGTCATATGAAAAAGTGCTCTAAATCACTATTGATCACACAAATGTCAATTAAGAAAATTCAGAAATATTACTACTTATCCCTCAGATTGGCTGAGATGACAAGAAAAGATAATGACAAATGTTGGAGGGGATGTTGGAAAATGGAAACACTAATACAGTGTTGGTGGATTGTGAACTGATTTAACCATTCTGAAGAGCAATATGGAGTTACACCCAAAAGGTTTTCAAATTGTGTATAGCATTTGATCAAGCAGTGTTTCTGCTGGGCTTATATCCTAAAGAGATCTTAAAAGAGGGAAAGGGACCCAAATGTGCAAAAATGTTTGTGGCAGTCCTTTTTGTAGTGGCAAGAACCTGGAAACTGAATGCATGCCCATCAATTGGAGAATGGCTGAATAAATTATGGTATATGAATGTTATGGAATATTATTGTTCCATAAGAAAAGATTAGCAAGATGATTTCAGAGAGGCCTGGAGAGATTTACATGAACTGATATTAAGTGAAGTGAGCAGAACCAGGAGATCATTATACACAGCAACAGCAAGATTCTAATGATCTTGTGATGAAGAAAGCCATCTATACTCAGAGAGAGGACTGTGGGAACTGAGTGTGGACCACAATGTTGTATTTTTATTCTTCTTGTTGTTTGCTTGCATTTTGTTTTCTTTCTCATTTTTTTCCTTTTGAATCTGATTTTTTTTGTGGAACATGGTAATTGTGGAAATACGTATAAAATAATTGCATATGTTTAACATATGCAATATGTTTAACATGAGGGGAAGAGAAAGAAAAAAAAATGGAATGCAATGTTTTGCAATGGTGAATGTTAAAAATTTTCTATGCATATGTTTTGAAATTTAAAAACTTTAATAAAAAAAGAAATAACAGCTCTTATCTAAACAGAATGATGGGAAAGCAAACAAAAAAAATTGAGCTGTGAAAGAAAGATCCATGTCCAATATTCATAGCTGTGATTAACTCAATAGAAACCTTCTCAGGCTCCGAGGGCAGTAGCTGGAAGCAGAATTGGAGTATAGAGATTGCTGAACCAAGCTTCTTCTCTACTGGAAAGCTTATAGTTAATGTCAGTTTAATAAACCAAGTGTAAAAGTAATAAGACCAAGCAGAAAGTAGAACTAAGGAAAGGCTAGGGTGTAGAAGTATAGACTGGAAACATAAGACTATTGTCAGTAATGCTACAGAGATCTATACAGATTTCCTAAGGGAGATCAAGCTCATTGAATAGGAAAAGAGAGTTGTTTTTTACTATTTAGGAGCTTAAATTCTTTGTTTCATGTTGTCTTTTTCATGAATTGAACAAGTCTTGTATCCACTGTGTGTGTAAATGTGTTGTTGTGTTCAAGTTTGTTGTAATATTTGAGTGTTTGTATGGGACCTGAGATTCCTTTTAGGGAACTGGATATGAGTGACACTCTGATATTGCTAGGAAGACTATACACACATGTATATGTATGGGTGTGGGTGGGTGTATTTGCATATATGCATATATATGCCTTAGACAACGTGTTATGTAATCTATGGATTACTTGCTATTTTGAGGGGGATGCCTATTTTTCATGTCTGAAAAAACTTTGAAAATAAAGTAACAACTTAGAGTTACAGAAGTAGTCGATGTCAAAAGTGGGATTTGAATTCAAGTTTCTCAACAATTTCAACTTTCATTCATTCTGCTACAACGTGACAGCTCTAATACTGTTAGCACTACTTTTTGTTTTTAAGTTAATGCTTCTAGATTGTGTGACATTTCCCTATACTCTTTCCTTTTTTGCCTGTAGTGGTAAAAATGTTCAAATATGTTGTAATTATAGTATTCCTTAAACAGGTTACCTATAGCCAATTCTATAGTATAAAACAACATTAAGTAGAAGTCCATATATATCAAATACCTTTTAGCTTCCAAGCAAAAGATTTCCATTCAAAGACAGTGTGCTAGTTACATAATAAGAATTGACTTAAAGTGCAAATCTATGTCCTGATAAAATTTGATGAAGATTCTGGGCTACTAAGAAAGTAAGTATAGATATAGTATGGTGCCTTTAGCACTAAAATACTGTTTCATCATTCATTCTCAAGTAATATAGAAGCAAGAACAAACTTTAAAGTGATGTGAAAATATGTTTTACTATTAATAAGAGATGTGCCTTTGGAAGTAATTTTGTTGTAAGACTCAAAAGTCAAATGAAATGATTCACTATAGCTAAGTCCATACTATGGTTCATACTTTTTCAATATGACTCCTTCCTAACTCTCTCTCTCTGTCTCTCTGTCTCTCTGTCTCTCTGTCCCTTTCTCTCTATCTGTCTCTCTGTCTCTCTCCTCCCTTCTCTCTCTGTCTCTGTTTCTCTCTGTCTCTGATACATTGGTTACATTGGAAATGGAAAGGAAAAGAACAAATGTGAGATATTTTACCATGACTGATTTGTCAAGAGTTGATGACTGAGTATGAGAAATAAAAAAAAAAAAAGGAAAAAGCTCAAGAGATCATATGTAGTTTTCTATTATGGGAGAAAGGGTAACCAGTGATGTCATCAGTAGAAATAATGAAGTCAAGACAAATAATAAACTTTAAAGAAAGGTACTAAGACAGGAAATTGTGCTCATATAACTTGTCAATAGTAAAGAAGAGTATTTTGCATTGAAAAAAAGATACTGAATGGAGAAAAAGGAATGACAAATTGCAACTGAATTTAATTTTTCTAAGTTGATGAGAAGGGGCAAAGATTGGATGAGTTAAGACTCCAAGGCTGATACTCTACCCATCACACCTACCTACAACAATGTGATTAACATCTATCCTCCTAAGAAGCATAATTTTTTTTTTGCTTTTTGCTGAGGCAATTAAGGTTAAGTGACTTGCCCAGGGTCACACAGAAAGGGAATGTTAAGTGTGTGAGACCAGATTTGAACTAAGGTCCTCCTGACTTCAGGGGGCTAGTGTTCTATGCACTGTGCCACTTAGCTGCCCAGAAGCATAATTTTCTATCTATGATTTCATAAGCCCATGAGATGTCATCTAGGTTCCTTTTCAAAGTCAAGAGTAACAATATTAAAAGAGTAAATGTGTGTATAGCATACATAAACTACAATCTTCTTTCATCATACTTGAAAGTGGTCAGAGAAATAAGGAAATACCAACCAAAAAAGCACCTGAATGTTGACATTGGTGGAAAGCACAGAAGAAGTTGATGACTTTTAGGAAACATACAGCCACAAATTCCATCTGCTAAAGTTCTGAATGATTGTTGAACTATTAAATGAGATTATCAAAAGTAAAAGTTTATTTAAATAAAAGGGCTGAATCCTTAACATAGAATGCCACTATTGTTAATTATAGTAAAAATATATTTTCATTGAGCATATTGCTGTCCATAGAGATTAAATTAATTTAGTCTACGGAACATCATCTGAATTTCATTGCAAAGAATTCAAGTTTTCCTTTTAAACTTATTTGGGGAGGGGTGGAGCCAAGATGGCAGGGTGCAGACACGACTCTCTGTAACCTCCTCTGATCTTCTCTCAAACTAACAGCAGATTAAGCCTCTGAAGTGGTTCTGAAGTGAAAGCTACCCCAAATACTTGGAGTACAACACATTTCCAGCAAAAGTTACCTTAGAAGAGCTCTGGAGCAGGTCTGTTTCAGACAGGCAGGGGGTCGGGCAGGTTGCCAAATTCAGGTGGCAGTGGGCAGCCAGGGCAGGAAGCCAGGGCTGGGATGGAGCTTGGCAGATTCTAAGCACCTGGGAAGTCCCTGGGAAATGCTTGGGCCAAACTGCTCTGCTTGTGGGCAGGTGCTTTGGCAGATCTGCCTTTTGTAAAAGGTAGATTGAAAAGCACTGAGAACACAGGACCTAGCCCAGCTAGCCCAGTACTGAACATCAATCAGCCGAACTGCCCCTGGGCAAATTGAAGCATTTGTCACTCCTCTGCTTTAAACAGACCTCAAGCTCTAAAAAACTGAGTAAGAAACAGAAAAGAACTTTCACCATAGACGGCTTTTATAGAGAGAAAGAAAGGCAGACCTCAGATCCTAAAGTTCCTAAAGGTAAGCAACTTTAGAGGAAGCCACAAAGGGAGACATGAGGTAGTCCCCATTTCACAAAGATTTCCTGGAAGATTGCATAAAGACTCTTAAAAGAGATTTAGATGAAAAATAGGGAAAGGAATTGTGATCAGTGCAAGACGGATATAATGCCCTAAAAAACAGATATGAAAAAGACACCAATTCTCTGAAAAACAAAACTGGTGAAATGGAAAAAGACACCAACTCACTGAAAAACAAAATTGGCAAAATGGAAAAAGACAACAATTCACTGAAAAATTAAATTGGTGAAATGGAAAAAGACAACAATTCACTGAAAAATAAAATTGGTAAAATGGAAAAAGACTGCAATGAACAAAAAATTCAATTGGCCAGTTACAAAATAAGCTAAAAAAAGGTAACTGAAGGAAATAATACTTTAAAAATTAGAATTGAACAAATGGAAGTGAGTGACTCAATAAGACTTCAAGAATCAGTCAAACAAAAACAAAAACAAAATGAAAAAAATAGAAGAAAATAAGTAATATCTCCTAGGAAAAATAACTGACTTGGAAAACAAATCTAGGAGAAAGAATCTAAGGATTATTAGACTCCATGAAAGCCATGATGAAAAAATGAACCTAGATGCTATCTTCCAGGAAATCATGAAAGAAAACTGCCCTGATGTTTTAGAATCAGAAGGCAAAATTGCCATTGAAAGAATTCATCAATCAGCTCCTGAAAGAGACCACAAAATTAAAACCCCAAGGAATATTATGGATAAATTTCAGGACTATCATAACAAGGAAAAGATATTGCAAACAGCTAGAAATAAACAATTCCAATTCCAAGGAACTGTAATTAGAATCACACAAGATCTGTCAGCTTCCACATTAAAGGACTGAAGGACCTGGAATCAGATATTCTGAAAGGAAAAGGAACTTGGATTACACCCAAGAACAAGTTATCCAGCTAGCAGGAGCATTATCTTCCAGGGAAGAAGACAGTCATTCAATGAGATAGGTGAATTTCACCCATTTTAATGAAAAGACCAGATTTGAACAACAAATTTGACCTCCAAACATAGAACTCAAGAGAAGCAAAAAAAGGTAAAAAGGAAAGAACTATTGAGAGCTATATTTCTACTATGGGAATACTTAAAGAATGGGGGTATAATTTGATTTTACTTTGATAATAAAGGAAAAGAAATTAGAGGTGGAAGCACTATAATACTGGGAAAAGAGGTAAAAGGAGTAAAATAAGGTTAAAAAAGAGGTAAAATAAGGTAAAATCTCATGAAGAAGCAAAGAAAATCTAATATAATTGAGGGAAAGAAGAGAGGGTGATGAGCATTATATGAATCTTATTCTCATCAGACTGTGCTCTGAAAGAGTATATCAAACACATTTGGTTTCACAGAAAAACTTGTCCCTCCTTATATGGAAGTAGAAGGGAAAGGAGGAAAAGAAAGGGATAGACTAATAGAAGAGAAAATAGAAGAATTAGGGGAAAAGTATAAAAAAGAGGGTGAAGAAATATTAGAGGGAGGTGGTAATCAAAAACAAAATACTATAAAGGTGGGAAGGGAGAAATGGCAAAAGAAAGAGAAAAATATAACTTTGGGTAAATAAGACGGCAGGAAATATAGATTTAGTTATTTTAACTGTGAATGTGAATGGGATGAACTCTCCCATAAAACAGAAGCACATAGCAGACTGGAATAAAAAACAGAATCCTACAATACATTGTTTACAAGAAACACATCTAAAACATAGAAATGCATACAGAGTGAAGGTAAAGGGCTGGATTTAGAATGTATTATGATCCAGGTGAACAAAAAAAAGCAGGGGTAGCAATCCTGATCTCAGATCAAGTAAAAGCAAAGATAGATCTAATTAAAAGAGATGAGGAAGGAAACTATATTTTAATAAAGGGTACCATAGATAATGAAGCAGTATCAATACTAAACATATATGCACCAAGTGGTACAGCATCCAAATTCCCAGAGGAGAAACTAAGAGAGATGCAAGAAGAAATGGACAGCAAAACTGTACTAGTGGGAGATTTCAACCTTGTTCTCGCAGAATTAGATAAATCAAACCACAAAATAAATAAGAAAGAAGTTAAGGAGGTAAACAAATGTTAGAAAAGTTAGGTATGATAGAACTTTGGAGAAAATTGGAGACAGAAAAGAGCTTACTTTTTTTTCTCAGTGGCTCATGGCACTTATGCAAAAATTGACCATGGGTTAGGACATAAAAACCTCAAAATCAAATGCAGAAAGGCAAAAATAGGAAATGCGTCTTTTTCAGATCATGATGCAATAGAAATCACATGTAATATAAGGCCAGGAGAAAATAGACCAAAAGTTAATTGGAAATTAAATAATCTAATTTTAAAGAATTAATGGGTGAATGAGCAAATCATAGACACAATCAATAATTTCATTCAGCAGAATGACAATAATGAGACTACATACCAAAATTTGCGAGATATCGCCAAAACGATTATAAGGGGTAATTTTATCTCTAGATGCTTACTTGGATAAAATAGAGAAAGAGAAGATCAATGAATTGGTCTAACAGTTTAAAAAGCTAGAAAAATAGCAAATTAAAAACCCTCAATTAAATACCAAATTGGAAATTCTGAAAATAAAAGGGGAGATTAATAAAAGTGAAAATTAGAAAAGTATTGAATTAAAATATAAAACTGAGTTGGTTTTATGAAAAAACCAACAAAATAGATAAACATTAATTAATTTGATTAGAAAAAGGAAAGAGGAAAATCAAAATACTAGTCTCAAAAATGATAAGGGAGAACTTTTCTCCAAGGAAGAGGAAATTAGAGCAATAATTAGGAGTTACATTGCCCAAATTTATGCTAAAAAATTTGATAATCTAAATGAAATGGAGGAGTAACTACAAAAATATAGATTGCCCAGGTTAACAGAAGAGAAAAGAAAATATTTAAATAGCCCCATTTTAGAAAAAGAAATAGAACAAACTATTAATCAGCTCCCTAAGAAAAAATCTCCAGGGCCAGATGGATTTACATGTGAATTCTTCCAAACATTTAAAGAACAATTAATTCCAATACTATATAAATTATTTGAAAAAATAGGAAAAGAAAGTGTACTACCAAATTCCTTCTATGATACAATATATGGTGTTGATAGTTAAACCAGGTAGGGTGAAAACCGAGAAACAAAACTATAGATCAATTTCCCTAATGAATATTGATGCAAACATTTTAAATAAGATATTAGCAAGGAGATTACAGAAAGTCATCCCCAGGGTAATACACTATGGCCAAGTAATATTTGTATCAGGAATGCAGGGCTGGTTCAATATTAGGAAAACTATCAGCATAATCAATTATATTAATAACCAAACTAACAAAAATCATATGATTATCTCAATCGATGCAGAAAAATCATTTGATAAAATCCAACACTCATTCTTATTAAAAACAGTAGAGAGTATAGGAATAAGTGGGCTTTTCCTTAAAATGATTAGTAGCATCTACTTAAAATCACCAGCAAACATCATATGTAATGGGGACGAGCTAGAACCATTCCCAATAAGATTAGGAGTGAAATAAGGCTGTCCACTGTCACCATTACTATTTAATATTGTATTAGAAATGTTAGCTTTTCCAAATCACTATTGATCAGAGAAATGCAAATTAAGACAACTCTGAGATACCACTACACACTTGTCAGATTGGCTAAAATGACATGAAAAGAAAACGACGAATGTTGGAGGGGATGTGGGAAAACTGGGACACTGATACATTGTTGGTGGAACTGTGAACGGATCCAACCATTCTGGAGAGCAACTTGGAACTATGCCCAAAAAGTTGTCAA
The DNA here is from genome assembly GCA_023553655.1 of Myrmecobius fasciatus. NCBI lineage: Eukaryota > Metazoa > Chordata > Mammalia > Dasyuromorphia > Myrmecobiidae > Myrmecobius > Myrmecobius fasciatus. The sequence continues at coordinate 99,038 of JAJPUD010005160.1, forward strand.
ACTGTGCATACCCTTTGACCCAGCAGTGTTTCTACTGGGCCTATATCCCAAAGAGATCTTAGAGGAGGGAAAGGGCCCCACATGTGCAAGAATGTTTGTGGCGGCCCTTTTTGTGGTGGCTAGAAACTGGAAACTGAAGGGATGCCCATCAATTGGAGAGTGGCTGAATAAATTATGGTATATGAATGTTATGGAATATTATTGCTCTGTAAGAAACGACCAGCAGGATGATTTCAGAGAGGCCTGGAGAGACTTGCATGAACTGATGCTGAGTGAAACGAGCAGAACCAGGAGATCATCATACACAGCAACAACAGTATTACATGATGATCAATTCTGATGGACATGGCTCTCTGCAACAAATAATTGTCTCAAACCAGTTCCAATTGTTCACTGAAGAAAACCATATACACCCAGAGAGAGGGAAATGAAATATGGACCACAACGTAACATTTTCATGATCTCTACTGACATTTGTTTGCATTGTGTTGCCTTTCTCTGATTCTTTTTTTTTTCTTGTAGATAGGATTTTTCTTGCATAACTTCTCAAGCATTTCAACATTATTAGCATGTAGTGGAGTTCCAGCCATCTAGGGGAGGGGAGGGGACTGGGGGTAAAATTTGTAATGGAAAGCTTTGTAAAGATCAATGTTGGGGAACTACCCATACATATGTTATACAAATAAAAAGCTTTAATAAAAAAAAAAAAAGAAATGTTAGCTTTGGCAATAAGATAAGAAAAAGAGATTAAAGGAATTAGAGTAGGTAATGAGGAAACCAAATTATCACTCTTTGCAGATGATATGTTGGTGTACTTAGAGAACCCTAGAGACTCATCTAAAAAGCTATTAGAAACAATTCACAACTTTAGCAAAGTTGCAGGATTCAAAATAAATCCACATAAATCAGTAGCACTTTTATATATTACTGTAACAACCAGCATTACAATTAAGGGTAGGTTATACTTACCTCAACAGGCTTCAGACGTCTCCGGCTTCCAACTGGAAGAAACTTCACAGATCACAGGACACGGGATATGCTTATCTCACTTTATTAGGTTCTGCCGTTACATGTTGTCCTATCCTAAGCTAATGGTGGCGGTCTCTCTTCTTCCTCCTGCAGCCTCCTTTTATACCCTCCTCGTCCTTCCCTGCCTGTGCCACAGCGAACCAATCGTGACCCACCCTGAAGGTCTCTGGTCTGAGCTGACCTGCTATTATAGGGCGCCAGCCCGCGAGCCGTGTACAGCGCCTGCAGATCGTGTGCAATATACAAAACATCTATCACGTGACTTAGGCTCTATGGTCCTCCGTCCCGGGATGTTCTGCTGCATCAGCACTGCCATATCAGCAGTGTCATGCCACACCCTGAGCTCAGCCATGCGGCCCCCAGATGGTCACATGCGTCCCTGCTGGCTACAGGCCCCCAGGCCTTACATCTCCCTTTTCTTGTTTAGCGGGTGACCGCCTAAAGGAAGGACATCGGCTTTTAATTGAGTGAGACTGCCCGTCAACATAGAAAGACCGCATTTACTAAAGCAACAGAATAATACAGATCCAAGCAGTAAATATACGGCGGAATACATAAAGCCTGAAATAGATGACCATGAAAATTTCTGTTCTACCCACTGAATAAAGTGCTCTTTGGAAGTAGAAAGCATTGTTAAATTATCAGTAAATTGACGTATGTCTTGTACTAACAGAGCAAGTTGCTGAATATCAGAGGTAACATTTTCAGACAAAAATATACCCTTAAGATGATCACGTACCCTTCCCCAAGTGGCATTAAAATTACAGGTTGCATTGACAGGCAAAGGAGTAACACAAACCCAAGGCTTATATCGATAATGACATGGAATAGATTGCATCAGCTCATGCAAAGCTTGTTCATCTCCTAATAAAAGCACCGCCTCCTCTAGTGCTGCAATTTCTTTATTTAAGGCCGCATCAATTCTAGCTTGAAAATCCCATGCTTTTGTTTCTTTCTCCATAAACGTCTTTAATTCAGAAGCTAAATATCCCATACCTTGATATAATTGTTGAATTTGAAATTCCTGAAAAATGGAGATGCCCAAATTAACTATGTATAATACAAAATCAAATATTTCCCTTTTGTGTCTTTTCATATACTGCGTTAATTCCATCCGCATCGCCTCGGAAGAGCTTGTAGCCCAAGGGAGGGAGGCTTTGTTAGGCAATAGCACATATTTTGGTTGTTTGAATAACAACAAAACCTCAACACCTGATTGAAATGAGCATAATGATACATATGACCTGAGATTACAATTTGATACATTAACCCTATACCAAGAATCTTTTTTTGTAACAGATAATGATGGGCATGACAGCCATGCATAATTTGTGGGGGCCAACAATTGGCCTGTGAATTCATACTTAAAGATATCACAATTTCGATTATGAGAGTGGGTATAATTCCTCCCATTTGCAAAAATATTATTCCATTCAGCAAACCTAGGTTCAGAACAAGTAGCACACCTACAAGTCTCTATGGAGACCTGTGTCACATTCGTGACCAGTCCAATTTGCCATAGGCTTGAATGACACAAACCATTGAGCGTACAAGGTACTGGAGGTGGAAATTGTATATAATTTCCTTGTCCGATGTGGTCCCAAAATAATAAAGTTTGTGATCCTGTGTAAATACTTGGACCATACCCCATTGAACAGAAAACCAAAGGAGTCCAGGTGTTCATGACCCCTTCATGACATTTAGGAAGACCTATAGTCACGTTAAACTTGGGTGATGCTTTGATATGCGGGACAGCCTGCATAGTGATATTCATGTGGCCAGGATGATTATAATTGTCCTTGCTCTACCTTAGGCCAGAAGTGATGTTCCAGGTCTTAAATGCCACACAGTTAGTATGAACTTCAGGCAGAAAAGTAAAACAAATGGGAAAAAATGGCGTAAAGAAGCTGAAGCTAAGATTTGCTATCTTAGTGGCTAGGGATCTTTCCTCTACTCGAGGATTCCCCAACAGCATTGAGACATTCCCTTCTAGATTAAAGGTGGGGGTACGTTCTTCCCAAATCACAAGATGCAACACTGGTGGCTATGGTAATATTGCCCATAGCCATTGTCCATTTATGTCACGAACACGTTCATGAGCTGGAGTCAGTAGTGTCCAGTTCTTGTTTGATGTCATCACAGGAGCTATCGTTAACAGGACGCAAACACTGAGCAGGAATCTAAGATCCATCCTCCCGTTTCGCACCTTCTGGAATGACAAAAACATACCCTGGCCTACAGGTAATTATTCTACCTGGCCCTTGCCAGACAGCCTCTGGAGTCTGCCATATAACCTGACTTTGATTTTGGTCAACTCTTCTTCAGAGTATTTAAGCTCTTTTGAATTGGAGCGCCAAGAATGCCAGAATTTCATAGCGGGTGTTAAATGTTCCTGATCAAATTTCAAATAATTGTAAGTGTAGATAGCAGTGTCCAATATCCCTTGTGTGATTTTTCTTCTTGGATTAATCCCTATAGGGTCCTTCTCTCCCTTTTCTTGTTTTTGAAGGATAGATTTTAGGGTCCTGTTAGCCCGCTCTACTATGGCTTGACCCATAGGATTATATGGAATACCTGTAATATGTTGTATTTGAAACTCAGCACAAAAATGAGAAAAACCTTTAGAACTATAAGCAGGCCCATTGTCAGTCTTTATTGATTGGGGAACTCCTGCTATAGAAAAACAATGATACAGGTGATTGATAACATGCTTTAAAGCTTCACCTGTTTGCAAGGTCGCCATAATGAACCCCGAATGTGTATCAATGGAGATATGAATTAACTGGTGTTTCCAATGTGTAATATCCATTTGCCATATTTCATTTGGGCTTGCACCTGTGGCAAGTACACGACCAAAGAGGGAAAACAAGTCACTTTATCATATGAAAAGTTATGGCTTGGAACAAGAAACAGACCGTCCTTGAGACATATTTTAACAAAGTTATGTGCGAAGGGAGTAGCCAAGTCCCTTCAAGCAAGCATAAACAGTTCCAGGAGGGGCTAGTTCCTGGAGTCACTATCTAGATCTGTTAACTTGAGCCGAGTCACAAAGTTCACATAATGGTCACATTCTGACGGACCTGCAATTTCGTCCTGGTTCTTATATAGGTTTGAGTGAACTTAAACTATTAAAATAACAAGTAGCACTCTGAGATTTAAAAAGAAAATCATACCAATGATGATTAGTATCAGAATTTTTATCAATTCTAGCTCCATTGATAACATATCCTAAATATTGATAGCTTGTCCCTAGTTGTATCTTTTCTGGTGCCACTTGTGAACTATGTTTTGAAAGGGTCTTTAATAAGTCTTGTAAAACTACCTGCATTTTAGATTGATTTTCAGTAGCTATCAAGATATCATCCATATAATGCATTATAAGAACGTCTTGAAAAGCCTTTTTCACTGGTCGAATAACTTCATCTACATACCATTGACATAATATCGGACTATTGGCCATACCCTGAGGTAAAACTATCCATTGATATCTCTTAGAGGGGGCAATGAAATTTATAGAAGAAATTGTGAAAGCAAATTTTTCTCTATCATTAAGATGTAAAGGAATTGAATAAAAACAATCTTTGATGTCTATAATTGCCATTTCATAATCCTTTGGTACCATATTGGGTAGAGGTAGACCAGGCTGTATGTAAGGTGCCCATAGGTTGCATAGTTTCATTAATCTTGCAGAGGTCTGTTAACATCCTCCATTTTCCACTTTTCATTTTTATTACAAAAACAGGAGAATTGTATGGGCTGAATGAGGGTTCTAAATGCCCTGCTTTAATTTGTTCCTCCACAATCTCTTGCAAGGCTACCAGTTTTTCTGATGATAGGGGCCACTGATCAACCCAAATGGGAGAGGATGAATGCCATTTCAATTCTGGTAGCACTATTATTTCAATGGCCCCCATTAGTTTGACTGCAGGAACATATGCATTCCGGACACGAGATCACGCCCCCATAAGGAATTAGGGAGACCTGCAACCACTAGAGGATGGAATATATCTTCTTCGTCTTCCACTGTCCATTTCAAGAATCTAAGTGACTTGCTGGCTGTTTGTGGACCTCCAACACCAGTAACTCCAACTAAATTTGTCTCTAACTGCCATTCTTGGGGCCAATCTTCTCGGCAGATAACTGACACATCCGCCCCCGTATCTAGCATTCCCCAGAAGGGGCGCCCTTCTATATAAACTGTAAGGAGAGGCCTTTCTAATGCTATTTGTTCTGTGAGTGCAATTTGAATCTCATCAGTCTCCCTTTTCTTTTGTAAACCCTGTTTCCTAGCAATAGGTTCGGTATTCAACAAATTCAAGGGAATAGAATGTGGATTAGAGATAGAAATGCAATGATCTCCCGGATTCATAACCATTGAGTGAACTGCATGAAAACCGGGTGAAGAACAGCCAACTATTAAACAGGATTTAGTTATATCTCCTCTAGGGACATTCACCGTGGAAAAAGGTGGCAATGTTATTGGTTGCACTGAATAAACATTTTCCCACATTTTTACTGGCCTCCTTGGTTCTGCAGACGGGTAAACTCCTGAGTGTATTCATCTTGAGAATTGAGCTTGCTGTTCTCCTTCACCATAAATGCATTCGGGGCCCTCAAGGGGCCCCTCTGCCTGTTTCCCGACTGAAATCCTCCTGTATTTTCCTTATGTTTCTTTTTTCTACACTGTTTCACTATATGTCCAGGTTTTCCCCAATTATAACAGATGGGATTGCCTTTACCTTTACTTTTCTGACACTGACTACAAACATGTCCTGTTTGACCACATTCATAACACCTCCTTTCTCTTTCTCTTCTTATAAGTGCATCTGCTAGCATTGCAACCTGTGTAGCTTCATAATCTACCTCATTACATCTTTCTAAAATATCAGATAATGGGGCTGACATAGGTAAGGATGATACTGCACTTTTGCAGGATTTATTCAACCCTTCTCTAAGTAACTGGCGAAACAGTAGGTTGGTAGCGGGATTGTTTTTTCCTACAATTCTCTCAACCGTTTGTTGTAGCCGGGTTATGAAATCCGCAATGGGTTCTCTAGGTCCTTGTTTTACACTAGTCAGTTGAGATTTAGCTATCCCCGTGGATTCTATCCTCTCCCAGGCTTTTATAGCACACATGGCAATTCCTACATAAGTAGGTGGATTGTGATTTCTATGTGTGTCAGGATCGGAAAAAGCCCCTGTACCTGTCATGGCCTCAAAGGCATCCTGTTGAGTGACCCCTTGAGGTAATTGGGTCCCCTTTAAAAACTCTCTGGTTTCTCGGTGCCACTCAGCACACCATATAGTCTTTTGTCCTGGTGTTAGACAGGCCGTAGACATGGCCTCCCAATCCTCTGGAGTATAAGCTATTCTACTAGATAACGTTGTCAATGTTTGTATGACAAATGGAGAGTTGGGGCCATAGTTTTGACAAGCATTCTTCAAATCTCTCAGCAATTTGAAAGGAACCATAGTATATCCCCTCTGCAGGTCATTCAAATTTACTGGAAAGGCAGTAGACCAGTCAGACACATCCTCCCCTTCCAAAAATGCTTGATAGACAGAGGCAGCCACTTTTCCTAGCTCTCGGGGTCGGCATACAACCTCTGAGGATGATCCAACCTCCGAATAATAAGAAGGTGGAGCAGAGGTAATTACTTTTGGACCAGGTTGAATAAGCGGTGCAAACGGCAAAGCAGCATTCTTTTTGCCAGGCCCCAATGTCAACTGACTTAATGCTGCCACTACTGCTTTGCCCACTATTTCCTTCATCTCCTCAGCATAGGCTCCACCTGTGCCTTGCTGGACATCTGCCAACTCTGCCCCTCCACTTCCTGTTTTTTGACTCTTTACTTGTTTTTCTTCTCCCTTGCCCTGTTCCTCTAACTTCCTCAATTCACCATTATTGCCACTCCCTTTCTCTCTTTTATGTTTTCTTTCTCGATCTCCCCTTTCTTCCTCAGAACTTGAATCTCCCCATAAAGAGTCTCCTGTCTGAACACTAGCGGCAACATTTACCGATGGCGAAGGACCATAAAGAGCTGCTTTCACTAAACTGTAAATAATAAAGTCAAGATCTCTCACCGACCCATGAATCTCCTTTTCCTAGCTTGCTAACTGATTACCAACCACAATCCATCTACTGCAATCTACTCCCATAAATTCCATCCATGGAGATACCGTCCACAATAACTTTACAAATTTACGGCAATCTTCCTCTTTCACTTTCACTCCTTTCTTTGTTACTAACCTTTTTATCTGTTTAGCATAAACTTCCGTGTCACTGGGGCAAACAATGGGGATACTGAAAGACTGACCCATAGTTTCTAACTAATTCAACCGGGCTTCTGGCTCCTCTATAAGCAAGGCTGTGAAGTCTTCTACCCTCCTTCAAGTCCCTGTTCGGGCGCCACTTGTAAGGCCCAGCAAGCCGTGTGCAGTGCCTGCAGATCATGTGCAATATGCAAAACATCTATCACGTGACTTAGGCTCTATGGTACTCCATCCCGCGGTGTTCTGCTGCATCAGCACTGCCATATCAGCAGTGTCATGCCACACCCTGAGCTCAGCCATTCGGCCCCCAGATGGTCACGTGCGTTCCTGCTGGCTACAGGTCCCCGAGCCTTACATATTACCAACAAAGTTAAGCAGCAAGGGATAGAAAAAGAAATTTCATTCAAAAATAACTGTCTATAGTAAAAAATACTGGGACTCTATCTGCCAAGAAAAAGTCAGGAACTATATGAACTAAACTAGCCAACACTTTCCACACAAAAAAAATCAGACCTATTCAATTGGAAAAACATCAAGTGCTCATCGGAAGGCCAAGCAAATATAATAAAAATGAATATATTACCCAAGCTAATTTACTTATTTAGGGCCATGCCAATCAAACTCCCAAGAAATTATTTTACAGATCTAGAAAAAATAGTAGCAAAGTTCATTTCGAAGAAAAAACGGTCAAGAATTTCAAGGGAATTAATGGAAAAAAAATGGTTGTACAAGATCTAAACTATATTATAAAGCAGTGGTCATCAAAACAGTATTTCACATCTTATCTTCCCCAAGTCATATTATATCTATATATCTATATCTATATCTATATCTATATCTATGTATCTATGTATCTATGTATCTATATATATATCTATATCTGTATCTATCTATCTATATATAGAT
>JAJPUD010005160.1:107345-140319 GCA_023553655.1 Myrmecobius fasciatus
ATCTATATATAGATAGATAGATACAGATATAGATATATATATAGATATAGATATATAGATATATATTTTCCTTTCCCTCTTTCTCTTCTCACCAGTGTTTTGCTTCTGACCACAACCTCTCTCAATCTGAATTCACTTTCAAAGCCCCTCCTTCTTATCTCTCTCTCCTGCTACTTCTGTTTGTCCTTCTATTATCTCCCCCTCTTCTTTCCTTTTCTCCTTGTAATTTCCTATAATATGAGAAATGTTTCTATATTAAAATAAATGTCTGATATTCTCTTTTTTGAGTCAAATCTGATGAGATTAAGGTTCACAAAATTCTCATTCCCATTCCTTCTTTCCCTCAATGGCAATAGGTCTTTTCCTCTCTTCATCTGATATAATTTCTCCCATTTTATCTCCCCTTTCTTCTTCTTTCAGTACAATCTTCTTTCCCCCATTGCTTCTTTTTCATATCATCACAATAACATCAAATTATATGTATAGTCTAGAAGTATACCCTTAACATTAAGTTACAGTTCTCAAAAGTTAGATATGTAATTTTCCCATATAGGGATGTAAACATTTTAACCTTTAAAAAGCATAGGTTTTTTTTCCCTCTTTGTCCTCTTTTTATGCTTAAGTTTTGTATCTGAAGATCAAATTTTCTGTTAAGCTCTGGTCTTGTCATCAAAAATAAATGAAAATGCCTATTTCATTGAATATCTATCTTTTCCCCTGAGAGATAACAGTTAATTTTTGCTGGTTTGTTGATTTTTGGCTGCAGGCCAAGTTCTTCTGCCCTCTGGAATATCATATTCCAAGCCCTTTGATCCTTTAAAGTAGAAGCTGCTAAATCTTGGGTAATCCTGATTTGTAGCTGCTTGATATTTGCACTGTTTCTTTCTGGCTGCTTGTAATATATTCCCTTTGATCTGGAATTTTCATTTTGATGTCTTTTTCAGGAGGTGATTTGTTTATTTTTTCAATGGCTATTTTGCCCTCTGGTTCTAGGACCTCAACAGTTTTCTTTGATGATTTTTTGAAAGATGTTTCTAGGCTCTTTTTTTTAAATTGTGGTTTTTCAAAGAGTCCAATAATTCTGAGATTGACACTCCTAGATCTGTTTGCCAGGACAGTTGTTTTTCCAAAGATTTATTTTACATTTCTATTTTTTTTTGGATTTGTTTGACTGATTCTTGATATCTCATTATTTGCCTCCATTTTTTCAGTTCCAATTTTTAGTGAGTTATTTTCTTCAGTTAGGTTTTTTAATCTCTGTTTCCTTTTGGCCACTTGAATTGGCCAATTTAAATAAGTTGTTTTGTTTCTTGGATTTTTTTTACATTTCAGAAATTTTGTTTTTTAAGGAGTTCTCTTTTTTCCATTTCATCAAAACTATTTTTAAGGAGTTGTTTTCTTCAGACAATTTCTGGGTTTCCTTTATAGAACTCTTATTTCCTTTATCCAATTTTCTTCTCTTTTCTTTTTATTTTTCCAAGAGAGCCTTGTGAATTGGTTACCAACTTTATATCATTCTTTGAGGCTTCATCTGGATATGTTTTGAGTGTCCTGAGAGTTTGAAGTCTGTTCTTCCCTGTCTTCATAAAATCTATTTATGTTGAGAGTTCTTTTTGTTTTTTGCTCATTTTTAAAGGTTGAAGTCTGGTCTTAGGGAAAAGGGGAGATTGTCCCAAGCTTCCTTTATAGGAGATAGTGGCTTCACACTGCCCTTGGGCTAGGGCTGTAGGCTTCCTTCTGGTGCTGTGTGGGCATGAGTTTATGCTTGGGTTTAAGGGCTCACTTTTTGCAATCTGTAGTTGTTTTGGAGGTCTCATAGTTACTCCGCTGATCCATTGGCTTCCGAATCAAGAAAGAGTAGCAAACACTGCTATATTTTGGCCAAGAGCCTCCTACTAGATTTCCTCAGTGGGCAGACCTCTCTCTACCCTGCAGTGCACTGTGCTGAGTTGTGCCTGCACTGGCCTGCAAACTTCCTCTCCTCTTCCTCCCCCTCCATTGAGAAAGACCTTTCCTGAAGTTCTTCCAAAATATCTTCTGCTGAAAATTTATTACACTCCAAATATTTGTGGATTCTTTCACTCCAAAAGTAATTCAGAGGCTTGTTCTGGTACTGCTCTGAGGAAAGCCAGGAATAGCTCACACAGAGCCCTGTCTACTCTCTGCTATCTTGGCTCTGCCCCCCCACATTAACAAGATTATGTGATAATCAACTGATTTATCCCTTTTTATCATTGAGGTGATTCAAGGCAATTCCAATAGACTTGAGATAGAAAATGCCATCCTGATCCAGAGAGAGAAAATGGACTCTGAATATGGTTCAAAGCATAGTATTTTCCCCTTTGTTGTTGCTGTTTGTTTGCTTGTTTTTTTTCTTATGGTTTCTTTTTCCCTTTATGAGATGATTTTTCTTGCATAGCATGACAAATATGGAAATATATTTAGAAGAAGTACACATTTTTAATCTACCTCAGACTATTTGCTCTTTTGGGAAGGTGGGGATTAGGGGAAAGAGGGAGGAAAACAACTGGAACACAAGGTTTTGCAAGAGGAAAATAATATTCTAAATGATAAAAAAGAATGTGATTTTTGAGAATCTGAGGAAATTGAAAGGGAAGTCATATATACATGTATGTACATAAATAAACACATATACCCAAATCTGTTTCTCTATCTCCTCACAAAGTCACAAAACAATAATAATTTCTATCACATTCTATTATGCAGAATTATCTTAGGCTTCATGATTAAGATAGACCTGTTTTAAAAATTTATATATATATATATATATACATATATATATATATGTGTGTGTGTGTGTGTGTGTGTGTGTGTGTACATTCAATTCATAAATCTCAAATGTACAGGCATTCAAATTCAAAGGATATTAGATATATCTTTGGGGATTGAATAATTCTTCAGTCTTTTTACTGTGATTCTCAAAACCTTGGAATTCTGTTAGTTGCGACATTTTAACAACATCAGTTTTGTTCAATTTCAACTGTGTTTTCACTTCAATAGGATGAAATACAATGAAAAAAGTTTCCATGAAACTGAAAGCAAAGGAGGAAAAAGGTCAAGAACAAAAAAACACTCCAAAAACGTTTTAATCTCCTTTGTTGAGTGCACATACAGAAAGGAGCTCAGCATATTTTTTTGTGAACTAAATTTCATTTTATGTTAATTTTTGTTCTTATTTTAATTATATTTTCCTCAAATTATATAGAACATTTATGCAATTATACTACCTAAAAATGTTCCATGTGGATGTCAAGTATTGTTTAAGGGAGGGTGAAAGGCAGAATACTTTATGTACTATAATAATTCTTATAACAAGGAGGAAGGAAAACTGCCAGTATATTAAATTAAGCATTATAAATTCAACACGAGCATTTCAAATTCAGTGATAATACCAATGATGAATTCATAGGTAATGCATCATTTATTTACATTTATAGAAAATATAAACTGTTTCTAAAAAAAAAAAGGAAAGTCTTAGTATAGTACTATTAATAGAACCATAAGAAAATTTCAGTGACATTTTGGAATAGATTAGTCTAAAGGGCAAAGGAATAGGAGCCAAACTGATTATATTTTCAGGCAGGGTCTTTGAAAGGCTAGAACATATTTCTGAGCACATGTCTTTAAGGTTCTTGATTCTTGCTGAATCCAAATCTGCTTCTTTTATCTCTTGTTACCCTTCTACCTGATTTCCCTCATTTGTCAGAGACTTGTCAATAGAATTAGAAAGAAATAGATTCTCTGCAAATCTAAAGCAGGATAGAGAAATCGGAAAACATTGTCTTCCACTTGAACAAAATTCATTCTACACAATTTCTTAGTTCTTTCTCATGGGTCATATAGAATTCACAGGGTGTAAGGCAATGACCTCTTTCCATCTACTGCATTTTTTCCTTATGCTATCTTAGCAGCATAGGGGTCAATGTTTCTGTAGTTAAATCTAGGATACTTGTGGGTTGCAGAAATGGGATCTTGCCTCCAAATTGCATTGTAAATCCAACTTCCTGTATATAGCAGAGGGGAGTGCTCAAAAGTCGTTCCCTAGCATAATGACAAGCACTAGCTTTCTCCTTATTCTTTACTTCAAAACGTTGCCTCAGTCCCAAATTGTATGTCTCCATGCCATTAATTAGACTTTCACAGGGAAAAAAAAAACAAAATCCATGGTGTTAGTTGGAAATCTGTTAACATTATTTTAATGCAAAAAGTCTTGCCTTCAGAAATGGCAGAAAAAAATCCACACAAAGGAAGTTGTTGCACACTCTACATAAAAGCTCAAAGATCAGGCTGAAGTTCTCTTATTTATTTGAAATTTTACAATAGTTAAAGTGATAGAAACCCTTGAAACCACAATTTCTGGGTCTCCTCTGGCATATATGACCATTGAGACTCAGGATATTATTTTCACAACACTGTTAGAATGATAGCAACTCCATCCTAAAGAAAAAAAAAATAGAATTATTTTTATTACACCTTAGCTGATCATTTCTACTCTGAATGGACTGCATCTGGTCTGCTGTTTGCTCTGTGCATCTATTTTAGTTCACATTTTAAAAGAACATGATTAAAAACAAGAATGCCAGAAAATTTCTTGGTCTGAGAAAATAATGAGATAATAGTCCAAGTACTAATAATACTCAAAATTTAATAATATTCCCAATTTTAATGCAGCAAAAATGGTTTTGTGGAAAGAGAAAGACATTTGGAGGTAAGAATATCAAGTTTTAAATCCTGGGACTGTTGCTAAATATATGATCTGGGACAAATCACTCAATCTCTGCCAATCTGAGTCTACTCATCTGCAAAATAGAAGAATGAGTGAGATGACTTCTAATATCATTTCTATTCTACATTAAATGACACAATATCATATTTAATTTCTCTTTAAATTCATGACTTCCTTCATTTTATACAGCTACATACACAAATATATATATGTATATATATAGCATATGTATATGTACACATATCATGCATTTACACATTTATATCTGTGTATATACATGTGTGTATTTATCTGTATCTATCAGTATCTTGTGATATTGTGATATTTATCTATATCAAACCGTTAATATTTTGTGGTAGATTTTGAATTTTTAAAATAAAATTTTTGTTTCTTTTTATGTCTTCAGAATAATAGCATATCTGACACATGATAATAAATTTAATAAATTACATTTTTATTGATTGATTGTGATACTTGGCATGACATGCTATTATCAGAGACGTTGCTTTACTCTATCACCAAAACAGAATTGAAATAACACTCAATAGACATGTGAGTTGCACAAATTTGAAGAATTCACCCCAAATATTCACATGGACTATTTATGTTCAATCTGTAGTGGAGCATTCTGAGCTCGTATTGGTTTGATTAGCCACAGTTTGACACACTGTGACTTGATCCTTTTCAAAACTAAAGAACAACCATTGATTAATTGTAATTATGATCCCCAAAGACAAAATTTTGTGACCTAAAGCAATGTGATGGGGAAGAGGCTAACTTTATTAGACACTTTCAAGAAATAAGAAGAATAGGAGACTGTCAGTACTTGTTAATTAAAACACCATTTGAGCATAAGATTCTTCATGATTTTGAGAGAGAACCACCTTCAATGACATTATAGATCAGTTGATATAAGACTTTATAATAAGCATTGGGGTTGCAAAGATAGAAAAAACAAGCAAGCAAACAAACAGTACCTACCCAGAGAGTTTGTTCTATTAGCGAAGTTCCCAAAATATTTATAGTATCTGAGCATATAAACAATTTCATTTTCTCAGAGATATCTTCTATAACTCCATCCATCCAGCTTTCCAATGAAACACTGCGCTCTCTTTTTCAGGATAACTCGGCTCAGAAATTGTTCCTTACTTAGAATCCTATATTATGTAAAGTCCATTTCTAACAAATCAGAAAAACAGAACAGAAACAAGATAGCTCAACCCTATATATAATGTCTAAGCATATAAAACATTGCTCAGGTAGGGGAAGTGTTGCAAAATTTTATATTTTTGTTTGACTTCAAAACATTCACCCTGTAATCTGTATTGTTGATCTGAAGGGAGAAATAGAGACCATGAAAAGCAGAGTAAGAATATGATCTCTTGATAGGCAAGATTTTATTTTGAAAGCTCACCCAGATAGGACAGGAAGTAATGAGAGAAAATAGAAACAAGGTAAAAGGATAAGCAAAAATAGTTATTTCATTAATATATTTGCTTAATACATTCTAAAATGTTTGTCTTATAGAAATATGTTTATTTGTGTTTATGCTTTGATCAATTAATCATAACATGAAGTTTTAGGAATTTAGCTTCAAATGACTATATAAACACCATGTAGTTACCATATAATGCATAGGCTAAAATATGAATACTAGCAGAATACTGATTAGTATTTGAGTAGGCTTCCCCAATAAATCAACTTTCTCATTATCTACTATATACACACATATATATATATATATAAGCTCTATAATATATACTACTACATATATATATATATATATATATACATATTCGGTGATTTTTTTGTATATATATATGTTTGCATATATATATATGTAAGTATTGATAGAGAGAAAGAGAAAGTTTTTTTATCAATTAAATTTAATTTACAATCTAATTTAAATACTCATTTAGAGTGAGGAATATGCCTCTATCATGTTAGATAATGCAAAATGCATATATAAATATGTTAATACATGCAAATATATTATATCATGCAAAATGACAGAGGTATCTTTACTTTATCTCACTAAATGAGAGATATCACCAGAGGAGAAAATAATTATAAACTTTCTTAAACTAAAGAACTGTTGAACTGATATTTTTTCTAGAACTGGGTCTGGCAGTCTGGCCTAATGTGCTTTTGGTACATGGTTTTAGTTCTGACAGCAACTAAAAATGTTGTTATCCCTTTTAATATTGTCAGGCTACTCTGAGAACATTATCTTTACTTCATAATTTTTTCTTTTTTTCCCGTTTATCTTGAGATCACATGGGTCAATGTATTTTTGGCATATTCCTAAATTATGCTTGAGAATCTTCTGTAGTCTATTTACAATTGCTGGCAATCACTTCCTTCTGCTTTGTACTGCCAGCATTTCTAGTGAGAGCTCATGTGATTCTAGAATTTAGAGGTAGGCAGAAGATTAAAGGTCATTTAGTATATCCCATTCTCTTTAACGTATGGAAAAGTAAACTTAGCCCAAATAGTTGAAATAACTAGAGCAAGGTCACACAGTGAAACAAGGTCTCAAACAAGGCTTTACTCTGATCCCACATTCTTGACCATGACTTTTCCTTTCCACCATGTTGTTTTTGTAACATATTCTGATTTCAGAGGATACGACTTCAGCCTTTGCAAAATATATGTGTGTTTATCTATCCATCCATCTATCTATCTATCTATCTATCTATCTATCTATCTATCTACAAACACACACACATACACACATACACACACACACACATATATATATATACATGCACACATATGCATACAACTATTTATATTTACATATATATGCATATCTATCTGTACATAATTTTTAATTGGGATGAACATATCCACTTAGAAGCTTGGCTTCTCTCAATTTACACTTTACTGAGTTTGCTTTCATAATGCAGCTTCAACCTTGAGGATATGTGCTTCATGTTAATGAAATCACATCCCTTTGGATATTTCTGTTATCCATGTCTTTCAGATGACCTATGAGCTAGGCAAGAAAAAAAATTAGCAGGTTTTAGGAGAGGTATTTTCAATAAATTCCTTCAAAGATGTATTTTCTATTGTTACTATTCATACGACTATTATTTTTATCACAAATCTGTTATGATAAATAAATACAGTATTATTTACTATTTGGATAGTTTAGCAGATATTTGAACACTGGGTTAAAAGGCATTACAAGTAAAAACAAGGTTTGGGGGCTAAGAGGAGCAGTAATCCAAAGCTACACAGAATTTCTATGAAATTACTACTTAATATATATTAATTATGGAAATTAGCAACACATGGGCAACTAAATTCAAGTTTCTAAATCATCATCCCTATCCTGTAGACTTCTTAAATTCAATATATCTAAAGCAGAATTCATTACTGTTTTCCCCAAGCTCTTGCCCCTTCCTAACTTTTCTGTTTCAGTTGAGAATTGCCACTCTCTTTTCTTATCACACAGATTTCCTAACATAGAAAGATTATCAACTCTTTACCTCCCCTTACATCTCAAGTCAATCATACCCTCATAATATCTTACATCTGGATCTTTATCTTTACTTATGTAGTCATCATTACCTCTTTTTAATGACCTCCTCAATTGCTAATTAATTTATAGAATTGTGAAATGCCATACCCAGTTTTTTAGGTACTTACTGGGAAATATCAGGACAGTGGGAAATGAGATGTAATCATACTTCAATGAGGCACAGATGATGTAGGGTGGGGCCAAAAGTAAAGAAAGTACAAAAACAAGGGGGAAAGGGTGATTACAGAGGTAAATGATGTGAATTCAGGGCTATAGTGAAGGCAGGCAGTGCAGGGAGAGGAAGGGGAGGTGGAAAGGCATAGAGTGCTTGGGTAGTAGGGGCAGCAATTTGGGTTTCATTTTATAGGGTTTTTTGTTGTTATGTTGTTTTTGTTTTGTTTTGTTTTTTAATGGGAGACATAATATTCTTATCTATGTCACCTTGGAGTTAGTTTATTAACATAAACATATCTTAGAGTTATCAGCATCATTGAGTATTCTGATTATCATTTTGCAGATGTATACAATTTATCTGAGAGTTACATAACATAGAATCAAAAATCCCTGTCACTAAAACTCTGGAGCTTCCCCTGAATCAGCACATATTACAAGCATATGATTTTTGGTTAATAGATGATGCAATTTGTAAATGAGGTTCCTTTGAAACTTGGGACAAAAATTTCTAGAGTCCCCTCTGGAATCTTTCTTTCATTTACTATTATCTTATACTACCTACATATAAAATTACTTATTATACCAATTAGAAAACAGGGCATTCTCAAGGGAACCAGAAAAGTTCCAATTTTAATACATCTCCCCTAAATGAACTTTCTGCCATTAATCAATCTATTTTCCAATTCAGCTTGTTACTTAAAATCCTCTTTTATGCATTCTATTTACATGCAGGAATAATACACATATATGCATGTATGTATTAAGCATTTACTAATTATGATCAGAGTTAAGAGTAAAAAAGGAAAAATAAAACCATCCTAATTCTCCAGGAACACATACTCTAATTGGGAGCCATAGTGCATTCCTATAATAGTGTTCAGTGATGTTATAGAAAGGATTGGTATCTATTATTTTCCTGGAAGGATCATAATTTGGTCCCTGTACTCTTCAAATTAGTATGAATAGTCATGTATCCCCTAGAAGGATACAAAGGGACTTTTGGCCTACAACCATTAGAAATGCTTTGGAAACCCAAGTATCAAGGTGAAATGAACTGATATAATTGGAAAAGATCAGGGAGAAGGGAAATTGATAGGAAAGTTAGGGAAGATAGATCTCACTGGGATGTGGGAAGGGGTGGGGTTACTGAAACCTGGTTTATTTTGCACCCTTCAGAGTGCTGTGATAGATATAGCGAGGCAGTCAAGAACAAGGCACTTCAAATATGAGAACTTAATTCTCTCATCCTTGTTTAATTTAAGTGAAACATAAGTTCAGTGACTAGATTTAGAATTACATAGCATACTAAAAATTGTCTCTTCTGACTCTATCTCTAATATTTTCCCTTATATAATGATGTTCTGGAACAGCTTTACATAATTAGAATAGAGTAAAGAGACAGGAAACAAGCAAAAAACAAAATTTGAAAAGCTAAAAACAATATCCAAAATCCCTAAAATATCCCAAAACTTAACTAAGTCCTTGCACAAATGTTATATTTTATTTATGTGAAAACACACTCAGTGGCAGCTAGGTGGCGTAGTGGATAGAGCCCCAGCCCTGAAGTCAGGAGGACCTGAGTTCAAATCTAGTCTCAGACACTTAACGTTCCCTAGCTGTGTGACCCTGGGCAAGTCACTTAACCTCAATTGCCTCAGCAAAAAGCAAAAAAAAAAAAAAAAAAACACTCAGTTTCTTACTCAAAATCCATCTTCTTTTATTTCAGAACCAGTTTTGTCAAGCTTGATTATTTTATTTTCATTGCCAAAGGAGGAAAAAAAAAACATTCAGAGAGCAATGGATATAACAATAGTAGTAAGAAAGGCAGTTCAAACATATTAGCTAGTCATGAGACAAAATTATTAAATGATGACCTAAAATTTCATAAAAAGAGGGCAGCCTAAAATTTAGTGTAGGATAAAACTATCCAATATACCCCAATAGTTTATTACACATAAATTCATAATATAATTAGTAATAATGATAATTGATTTTAGTGCTAGAAGGCTAATAGAGATTATTAAATAAAATCAGTTCATTTTATTGATAAGGAAACAAAGAACCAGAAGAGTAAATTGACTTATGTAAGGTCACATAGATAATTAGTAGATCCATGAGTCATACCTATGCCTTCTATTTCTGGAGCAATTGTGCTTTCCAATGTATCTTTTTTTTTTTTTTTTTTTTTGGTTCAGTCATTGAAAGTGGATTGTCATAAAAAGTGTAAATTTGTTGCCCAGGGAATAGAGAGCCTGGGAGATGTATGGAGCTTTCAATAACAAATATATTATACAAGATGATATATAAGGACATGTTTTATTTGTCACCACTATGGGTTTACAGAAATGTTCTCTCCTCCATTGAGTCCTGAGTTCCTTCAAATCTGGAAAGGTGTTGCATTTATATTTGTACCACCATTTCTTAGCACAATGAATGGCACATATTCAAGACTTAATAAATGGTTTTTGACTGACTGGCCAATCCTATAGATCAAAAATATAAACGATTTATTTTTATTGATTGCTAATTGCATAATTACAAAGAATTTGGCACCAAGAACCCATTGAAGAAAAAGCATAGGGAAGGTTTACTAAAAAAGAGGCTAAGAACAAAGGAAATATTACATCAACTTGTACGTGCTTCAGCATGGCATTAAATGTCATATAGACTTATGCAAAAATGAATCAAGTTGTGTAGACCTTGTAGTGGGAACTGACCTTTTCCCTTCCCGACTCTATACTGACTGGAGAATATTACTTTCCCAAATGGCTATATCATGAAGTTTTCCAGCTGATCTGCCTCTTTACAGACCCATCTATCAGAGAACAACATCATTACTCAAAATAAAATAAAGTAGATAACACAAAAATCATCTAGTATTTATCAAAGCTGCTCACACACAATATAAGGATAATTTGCAAAGTGGAAAGGTGACTGGGTTTAGAATATGAGAACCTGGGTTTGAAACACATCTGGGCAAATAATCTCTTTGGGTATAATTTTCCTAATTTTTAAAAATTAGGTGATTGAACTAGATTTCTTAAGACTCCTTCTGGCACTAAAGCCATACTCCTGCATTTTTAAAAAAGGAAAGTGAGGTCTGTTTTTTGACATATTTATTATTTTAAGATATCTTTGGCTAACAACAAATGAAAATCATGACCTTGAACAAACATATACCGATTGATGGCAGTGAGAACTTTAACCTGGGTTATCTGTCCATGTTCCAGGGTATAAGGCACCAGAATTTAGCATAGTTCCTTGCCCATAATAAGAGATTAATAAATCTCTCCTTCTCTCTTTTTTTCTATCTTTCTTTGTCTTTGTTTCTCTTTTTTATCTCTCTGTCCCCTTTCCCCCCTCTTTTTTCAGGTTGTCTGTCCCCTTTCCCCCCTCTTTTTTCAGGTTGTCTGTCTCCCTTTCTTAATTATATCAACCAAATTAAATAGCAAATGCAAACTCAAAAAAATAATAGCAAATAATGGATTTAATGATCTCCTTTCCCTCTTATTCTGGAAAAATCTTGATTTTTCATTTTGAATTAGTCACTTAGTAGCAGAGAATAACCTTTTGAAATTCCTCAAAATGTGGACTGATGCCTTTTGAAATTTTTTAAACAAAGGCATATTTTGGTATTAATTCCACTTTGTTTAAAACCAGGGAAAAAAACATTTTTTCTATTCAATTGTGCTTTTACAATAAGATGATCCATATGCTGGTTTACCATACTGACCATAAATCTTTAGCAAGGCCGTGAAAAATACGAAGAGGTGGTGACTGTACATAGGTGTGTTTTACAAGTTTATCATACAGAGAGTGTAAGGTAATTTAATTAGAGTCTTCAAGCAAGAAAGAGTGGCAGTTTTTCATGTTGAGAGCCTGCAGAGCACATTAAAAGAAAGAATAGTAACTTTCCTACAGCAGGTATTCTTTGTGCAGGCCTCCAGCTGTTGTAAGAGTGTATGCCAGGAAAGGTAAACTGAAAGTTAGATTGCTTGATCAGGAGATTGTCATAATGCAATAAAGGCCCTTGAGAATGTAATAAAGGTAAAGGCATTTTTATTTTAATTCAGTATATCAAATCAGAATGTTTGAATAAGATACTGCTTTCATCTTTTAAAAAAGTGCAATGAGCTTTTTGAATGTAATAAGAAGCATTGTAGATAAGCTACTTCATTTTGTTGTTGTTTTGTTTTGTTCCCTGCCCCTACCCTGTTTGGTCTCTAGGTCACAAACTGCTTTAAATAATGACTTATTTATGTTTTAGTTTTGACAGAATCAATCAATTTTATTCAAATATAAATTAGGACCATTGTTATTTTCCAAAGCCCCTTATTATTCTGCCCACATAATTGTGTGTAATTATGTTACTTATACTATTTAGCTTTAATGCCTCTTTATCAGCTAACTTAAAGCAAATATTCCAAATATTCAGAAAATCCTTAAGGCCTCTCAATGTGCAACTTTTAGGAGATCCATTTCATTCCTCTTTATTATTGAGAGGATATGCATATTTAGGTTATAATGGTTAAGTAGTTAAACTGACTGAAGTTCACAGAAGTGGATTTAGGTCTATCTATGCAAGAATCAGGATAGAATTAAGAAATTTTCATGAGGTACATGGCAATAAGGGAACTGGGAAGCCTGTTTTTGTGGGGGGGTTGTTTTTTTTTTGTTTGTTTGTTTTGCTTTTATATGTTAATTCTCTTTCCAGGAATCTTTTATAGAGGAAAGAATATGCTAACATCATTAAGATAAGATTATTGGTTATTTAAAGTAGATTACTTGGAAAAGACAGAGCTTCATTGTAGTTAAGGAAAAAAGGAATCTTAGAAAAACTGGTAAGAAAGAATTATACTTACTGACAGGAGAAAGAACTATATTACTGACATAATTAGTCTATACTTCACAATAAAGACTGCTTAAGAAGTAGAAGTCAAAAACTAGGGCTCAGCAGAATGGATGGAAAAAGAAATACTAAGGAGCTCATAAGAAGCAATGAGACAGATAAGCACAGCAGGACAGAAGATCAGTGGCAAATTATAAGAGTGTGGAATATGTCTTTACAGGAGAAGTGTGTACTAAGAGAAAGCTCTGAGGTGCTAGGTAATTTGATAGCTATAGTAGATGCTTTGGCCAAGAAGATTGCTCTAATGTGAAAAAAAAGCCTTTTGCATCATATAACTTGGTCATCTCCAAGTTAGGCTAAACTTCCAACCATAGATGATTGGTTGAAAACAGTTTAAAATATGTTGTGATCTTAAAGAAAAGGTGGGGGGAGAGGTTTGAAACCAGAGGCATCTGCAATCAGTTGTGTACCAGTAATTAATTGTTCCTTACCTGGACAAAAGGATGATAAACACATCTTGATGTTTGTAAAAGTATTGCAAAATTAACTTTGAATTCCAAAGACAGAAGGAGAGTAGGACAGGAAAATAAATAACAAAAACAACAATAACATCAACAAGAAAGGTATGACCAGAGTATGGACAGAGTATGTCCATACTTTTTTTTTTCCTTGTGATTTCAGTATTTGCTTTTTCTTTTGTTGTTGTTGTTCTGTTTTGTTTTGTTGGGGGGAAGAAAAACAAGAGCAAAATGAAGACAAGACAAAAACAAACAAAATAAAACAAACCCCCTACCTCCAAAATAGATAAATTTAAAAGTTCTATAATGTTGGATAGTTTTTAGTAATTTCATCATTTTACTGTTTAAAAATGGCTCTTGCACTCAAATTAGATGAGAATTAAGTTAGAATATAAAGGACAATATAGGACAGTCTGAAACCAAGTTTGTTTGTTTGTTTATGAACCTGTGATTTTATTGATTATAGAAAGTTCTCATGATGAAACTCCCAAACTCAATGAATATTAGCAACTGTTCTGCAAGTCACCTGCTTGATTGCCTCTTCCAGAACCACACTACCCACTCAGATGAGTAGGGGTAAAGGTACAGCTCAGGTTTTCCTGATTTTGAGATTGGCTCTCTATCCATTATGCTACACTTTCATGATCCATCCTATTTCATGCCTCTGTAGCTTACAAAAGACTTAAGAAAATGGTCTTTAGGACAAAGCAAGAGAACAAGCTGCTTATTTCATTGTGATTTCTATTTTTTGTTGAGTTGATTTTTCGGTGGTCTCCCACTCTCCAAGACCCCATTTGTGATTTTCAAGGCAAAGATACTGGAGTAGTTTGACATTTTCTTCTCTACTCATTTTACCTATGAGGAAACTGAGGTAAGTGAGGTTAAGGGACTGCCTAGGGTCACACAGTTAGTACCAGATTTGAACTCAGATATTCCTAACTTCAGTCCAGGTGCTCTTTATCCTGGGTAACCATCAATTCTATGTGACTTCTAAGTGTATTTTAATTACAAAGTGGGAGTACACTACTTCCAGACTTGGAATATAATAACTGGGGAAAGTGTAAAGAGAAGTAGAAAATGCCTTAATCATTTCTATGATTCAAATGCTTTTTCAGCTAAATATTAGGACGAGCAGATATTGTAGTTTTACACTTTCAGCTTCACTGTTGCCTTCTTCTCCAAGCCTTGGAATATACTCACTTAAAATATTTCACAATCTAAGACTGGTATCATATAGTACTGGCAAATTGAAAGTAAGTAGAACAAAATGAAACAAGATGGGACAAGAGTCTGTGATTATTGAAAACATGGATTCAACTGTGAACTCAGAGACTGTGTATGTACACATGCACACAGCTACTAGTTAAGCACTAGGCTTGTACAGGAATTTTAAAATATAATGTCTTGGGAAATGGAGAGGTAACCTTGGTTGTAGCATCCATTTTTGAATTTGGTAAATTTCTGCTAACAGGGAAGCTAAGACATGTGCATCTCTTGGGCCTAGGAATTCTGAGCTGCAGTGAACTAAGCTGATTAGGTGTTTACATTCATCCTTATGTTGTGCCCCTGTAAAATAGTGAATTGAAAGTCAAAGGTAGACACATATTGCTTAAGAGTGAAGATATTTAATCAAAGAAGAAATGGAAGAAATCAAATCTGCCTCATTAATCAATTGTCAGTTCATCCACTAGTATCCTCTGCACTTCCAGATTTGGCAAATTGAGGAGATCCAATCAAGGAAGAAAAAAACAACAAAAAAAATTAAGGAAAAAGAAAAATAAAACATAGCAGAGGAAAAAGGAAGAAATTATAAATTTAGTGAAGGGGATGAAAACAGTTGGGTGACAGTGAATAGGAAGCTGAGCTTATAGTCAGGAAGACCTGGAATCAAAAATGATGTCAAACATTTATTAGCTGTGTGACCTCAGAAAGCTGCTTCACCCTTACTTGCATCCGTTTCTTCATCTGTAAAATGGGGATAATAATTGCACCTACCTCCCAGAGTTTTTAGAATCAAATGAGATGATTTAACATGCTTAGTAGAGTGCCTGTCATACAATAAATTCTGTATCAGCTATTATCATTTATTAACATGTGCTAAGTGCCTAACATTATTCTAAGTACTGGAAATATGCATAAAATAAAGAAATGAGGATAATATCTCTTTCAAGGAACTCACTTTCTAGATGACAATAACAGATGAAGTATTCTGCACCTCACTTTCCACATCTATTTCACCTGCCCCCAGGTCCCAATCATTTCTGGTTTCTCCACCTTCCAGTCTTAACATTATCCAATCTTGTTCTTTTTCTTACCTCATATTCTATACTCCAAAATTTTCTCTCACATCGGTTTTCCATTATTTATCATTTTATATTTTATCTACTATTTGCCAATGGAAGGACAGTGAAAAAAAATGATACTTCAACTCCCTTCTCCATTTTATCCCTCCTTTCACATGTCCCTATTTCAGTACTTGTAGATCATAAAAGAGTTTTAGGTTATACAGAAGCCTCTATTAGGTTCTTAATGAAAGTAAGAAAATAATGAGACACTATGTATTTAATATGTTAATGATGAGTAAGTAATTCTGTAACACTGTAAGTTAGGTGATGTGGATAGAGTGACACACTTGGAGTTAGGAAGAACTGAGTTAAAATTCAATATCAGACAAAGCTTACTGGTGTTCCACTTAAGAAAAGGAAAGTTAGGTAATGTTTTTAGCTTGAGATTTTTCAACTTTAAAACAGGAAAATACTAATAGCACAAACCCCATAGGTGAAATCAAGTAACATATTTACAACTCATTATAAATCTTAAAGTGTTTAAATGCTAATGCTTGTTATTATTTAGCAAGTAAGTGGTCCAGCCTAGAAAAAGGAAAACTAATTTTCCTGAGTTCAAATCTGACCTTAGACATTTACTAATGCCTGTGACCTTGAGAAAGTCACCGAACCCTATTTACCTAAATTTATTCATCTGTAAAGTGATCTGGAGAAGAAAATGACAAACCACTCCAGAGTCAGACATGGCTGGAAAACAATAGTGCTTCTTCTCCTTGTTCTTGTTCTTGTTATTTTTCTTCCTTGTTCTTCTTTGTTTTAATATTGTTGTTGATGTCATCCTTGTTACCCTCCTCTTTACCCTCTTCCTCCTCTTCTCCCTCCTTCTTCTTTAGCTATTTACTGGATTAGATCTATGATTTCATGTTTATAAGAATCTTCTAAGAAGGAAATTTTCTTTAGCAACATAGATCAATGCCCATCATATAACTTGTATTAGTGAATTACATAATCTAGAGCAACGCATTCCTCAAAGAATCCGTGAAAAAAAGATTCTCACTAAATAAACTTTGATGGGGCAAAAACATTCATGCACATACATGTATCCATATATTTATATCTATATCTATTTGTTTATATAGGTATGCATCTATGTGTTCACTTTTGAAATTTAGCATTTTTTCCAAATATGTAAAAATCTTATTTTTTCAGAAGGAATCCATTGGCTTTACCAGTATAACAAATACAGTATACCAATATTTGTGTTTCCAGAACATATACAAAAAATTTCAAAATCCAATAATAAAATATTAGAAACTTCTGATGAAGCTGGGACACTGAGAAGTGACATGACCTACCCAGGGTTACACAGATAGCGTGTCAGAAATAATTCTTGAATCCAAAGATTCCAATAACAAAGGACAACATTGAATTTGCAACCTGGGACTTATTACATTTTAGGAATTTAGTAAATAGTCATTGATTAGTTTTTCACTTAGCTCCCCATACTACTTTTCTTTAGTCTTTATTGAGAAAGATTGCATATTTAAAATTATCTTTATGCACTCAATGCTTTTCACTTATTAAGTTCTTATATAATATGTTCTTCCTCCAGAAAGAAAGTTGTCTCTTTTTTTTTTTGTTTTTTGTTTTTTTTGCAAACCTTTTCCATTTAAATTGCCTTAAAACATCCCCTTGGGCCATAGATATTCCCTAGATGCCTCTTTGTACAAAAAAAAATAGCTGAATCACATTTCTTTTGTTCTTGAAGCTTCCAAAAACAGCTCAAGTTTGGTGTAATCAGTGATATGGCTAATTCATTAGTATTTCACCAATCCAACATGTATATTCACAGGTATGAGGAAAAATCTTCTTGTGCAAAATGCATATAAACTCTCATTGTTTTTTTCAACTGATGGCAAATAAAAGATGAGATATTGCAGGAACAGAAACAACAGAACTTACCTGCTGGGTAAGGGATATTTTTTCCCTTTGGCATGTTAGAAGCAACCTTAGCTGATTATAATTGTGTTCCAGGATGGCTCTATTAAAATCATGATTCAGACACATAGTCATATTTAAAATACAAATAAGTATATTTGCAATTTGGCTCAGTAATCCTTAGAACCTCTTTCCTAATTCAATTCTATAGATCCAAAGGTAACCCTATTAAACAAACTCTTGTTGGAGAGTTTTAAAGGAACTATTTTAAGGAGGAGGAGGAGCTTCTTCAATATTGACATGTTCTGACAAGTTCTTATTTCTCATGTGATCCTCTCTCTGGCCATTATGTAGCAATAGGATGACAAAGTCCAAGGGTACATTTCTGAATTCCTTCTTTTTTTAAGACAAAAGTTCTGTGTTTAGGTTGGTGTCTATGGATAGTGTGGTAGAAGCAATAGGAATAAAAGCTTTTCTAGGGTTCATGTAATAAACTGATGGAGAAAAAAATAAAACCTTCTTCATCTCCATTTAAACTCTCTGCCTGCTGCTATTAGACAGAAAAAAGTACATAAGAACAAAGAGCAATGATCCTTTCCCATAGGAGTCACTCCAGGAAACATGAAACTAGCATCTGGGTTAAGGTATCATCCAGGGAATAAGAGAAGTCAATGAGAAGCTTTATGGTCTTTGAATGTTAAGAGGAATATAAATAATTACAGTGCCTTGACACTGGAAAGCACAATGAAACTGCAAAAAGGAAGGATGGAAGATAAGTATGAATCAATGACTATATAAAGAAATTGGCTCTGGTTTCCCATGGAATTTGGAAAAGGTCATATGAAAGTGAAAGGTTGTCTATTCAATCTTTTCAGGTTGTGTCCCCATAATCAAAAATCATACTGCTGGCTCCTTGCCTAAGCTATATCAATAAAACATGGTGTGAGTACAGATTTGTTTGCAAATGTTTTATCATAACTAATTATTCTTAGTTCTTTAGGCTGATGGGAATCAAAGCATAGTATGACAGACTTTCTCCAGGTGCATTTTAAAGGGAAAAATATGTAGTGGGGAGGGGTATGTGGCTTCTTTGACAAACATTGAGCCTACAAGCCAAGGACTTCACCTTTATACCAATGTCAAATAGTTACCACATAACATTTGGAGGGCAATGGAAATAAATTTCCATAAAGGTTTCATATTAAAAATTATATGACACTAGGTTAAGTGGAATCACAAATATCCCCTGAAAACTTATGCTTTTATTGTTCAGATTAAATTTCCCCAATTTCAACTGTGCTTTCATTTATGTTTTAAATTTTCCTTACCCTTTAGGTTGTCCATCCCAGATTTTCTATGTTCATCCCAAATGTGTCCCTTCCTCCTCCCAATACTGAGTATAATATATTAAATATCCTGACTAGAGAAGACTTAAAAAGGACTGTCTCAAACTTTTGCATTATGATAGCCCAACTTTGTTTTAGTTTATTTGGCTGTTATATTAGACTGCTGAGTTGCAGAAAACTTTAACTAAACTAAAAATAAGCCCTTTTTTCACAAAAATGTTGTCTAGGCATAACTCCCCTATTTTTTCCTTGTAAAATTAATTGATTTTTTCCTCCAAACTAAGTGTGTTTTTTTTCAAAGTTATAACTATGAAGTTCTATTTTATATTCAGTTCATCATTCTATCCTTTTAACCTGTTTTTTATCAGTTCTGTTACCCAAAACTTTAATTAACACTCCGACATTTCTGTCATAAAAAGATATAAGAATGATATCTCTATCCTTAACAGTTATTGATTAAAAAAGCATTGACTAGAATGGAGCTAAAGACAGGTCTCTTTTGGGGGAATCTACATAGCAGTAGACCACTAGGCCTAAAGTTGAGGACTTTAGTTCAAATATGGCCTTGGGTATGGCACTTAATTGCCTCTCATACACACACAAAAGATAGGACTCTTTTTATAACACTAGAAATATATTTTCTACAACAACATCAATTCAATAATTAATAGTAATTGGATCAAGTAATTCTGCTACCTCCTACTGCTTTATTACCTAGTCTATCTTGGAAATTATATGGACATTTTTTGAAGGATCTGCCCTGAAAGTTGAGGAATGATTCTGTAGTCACCGAGTTAAGCAAATGAGACTAGAAAATCATACATTACATTGGCTATTTGCGTACTTTTAAAATTTAGGATATAGTTTTTAAAATTTGCTGAATATCTTTCTTTTTTTTTGCCCTTATTCTCTTATTCCTCTCTATCTTTTGCAATTTCCCTATACAGACCAGAGACAAATAAGTAATTAGTCCTCAATAAGATAATGCTTATCTGATCAAAAATACAAGTGGTTCCCCATTACCAACAGAATAAATTACAAATTCCTTTTTCTCGTTAGCTTTACTGTCCATTTCCCTTTTGCACATACTTTCTAGTTCCATCCAAACTGTAATCATGACCACTCAGAAAACACTATGTATTTTCCTGCTTTTATATTTACATCTATTTGGATTTTTTTTTCTTTTCCTTTTCTTTTTTCCTTTTAAAATCTATTTTTTTTTAAGTATAGCTCAAATATATTGTTTTAATTAATGTTTCTTTGGTGCTCTGTCTTCAACCATTAGCAATATTTCCATCTTCTATGATCCTTTGTCACTTTATTTGTTTCACCTATAACACTCATCCTATCATGATTTGATTATAGTAATTAGTGTTCATGTGATCTCTTCTATCAGCTAACAACAGAATACTATTTCATGCTTTTTTTTTCTAAATTCCACAGTGGCTGGCACAATTGTTTCCACAGAATGGTGATTCAAATACTGTTGAATTTAATGTAATTTAGCAAGTGCAATAGGATGAGGAAGTGTGGCCCAGTAGACAGATATTCAGATTTAGATAGACTCTGTATCCCCAGTAATGGATTGATCTCTCTCTTAACTCTGAAGAGCCTGTTGTCATTCTTAATCACTACACTTTAGGATTGAATGTTGAGAATAGCACTCTATACTATCTTCCTTGTGTCCATTGTTCTTGGACTACACCAGTCAACTGTGTCTTAGAGAAATATTGCTACCTATCAGACAATATTCCCTTCCTTTTACATCCTACTTTCATACATATACACAATAAGAACTTTATAAGGATGGCCCATCTTATCTTGATGACCACTGTCTCTCTCAATTTACCAGTGTATTCCTTTTAAATGTATCTTGAAGGACTCAAAAATGTAAAATGATCATTAAACTTTTCCACAAGTTTTAGAGTGTATTGGAACCCAATATATTGAATTAGTGAATGTTTAATATTTTAATCAAAGCAAGTAATAGCTACTTTAGTTTCAAAAGATAAGGAATGGAAGAAGATTATTGCAGTCACTATTTCCTTTAATTGGACAAAGATAATAAAATGTCATGTGCCTCTGCCACCACTCATTTAATAGCTCAAGCAAAGCTTCAGGGAGAAAGGAAAACATACAACTTAAAAAATGAAATAAAAAAAGATTCAAAGGAAGGCAATTGAAAGAAAAGGAACTTTAGTGTTAATTGGAAATACAAAAGATATAATTTACACCTCATTTTTTTTTTGCTGTTTAGTCCTAGTAAATAATCAGTGATAAGCTGATCTTCAAATGAAAATGTTTTGTTTTTGCTGTGCTTCTCTGAATTGACTCTGCTAAAGAAATCTCGGAAGTTTTTGCAGTCTTTGCAGAGTAATAAGTAGGCCTTCTGCAAGATGTATCAAAAAAAATTTAATCATATTATAAATCAGTCACATAGATGATTGGTTGCATACTCTATAAATGTTATCAAAAACAAAGGGTTCAAAAATATTTCTAATACTATTACTTATAATTGAATAAAACCAACTAGAAACAATTTAGATGAGCAGCAAATGAGCAATTACTAAATGAACAATAAAACAAAATATAATGGGATAATATAACATAATTATGTTTTAAATATAAGAAGCTTTAAATATATGAAATGAAAAAAAGAGAAAAAAGCAGAAATGAAAATCATCAAATACATACATAATTATAAAATAGAAAATGTAACCAGATTCATAGGTTTGAATGAACACAATTAAAGAGAGCAAAATATGAGGGAATAATTGCTAGGTTGTTATAGATATAGCTAAATTGAGTTTTTTTTCTTCCTGTTTCATATGTGAAGCAATAAACACTTAAGAGTCATTGCAGGTTCTTGGAAAGAAGGTCATTTCAGACTCCTTTTATATAAAGTAAATAGTCTAGTAGAACAGAGAAATATTCACAACCAAATCATATCTTTATTTTGATAAAGCATTTAAAACTCTATCATCAGTTTATCAAAGAAGAGTTGAAGATGTGTGAAAGGTAATATTCTGAAGTAGATTGAACTCAAAATGTGGAAGGGATATCTCCATTTTTGTTTGTTTGTTTGTCCCAGGGAGATGTCTTTAGTCTAATATCATTTCACATTTTTTTCTGGATAATTTCAATAATAATATAGCTGGCATATTTAATCAATTTACAAGAAAAAATATTGGGAGGCCAAGGTAATATAAAGTTTTTCTGGATTGGCAGAAACAGTAATGGATATAAAGTTAGGAAAGACTAGGTATGAACATTGCTTTGGTATTATTAATTTTGTATAATAATTGTTCTTTCCCACCTTTTTATTTTTTCTCCATTTAGATATTTGACAATATCCAGTGTCTGTGCTCCATCTGAAACTTCAGTTCAAAATCTGATGAGACACAAAGAGAGAGAATATGACCTAATTCTTAGGCATCAGAAGTTTTAAGATCAGATACAGGTTCCTTTCCAGGTTTGGCCTTGAGTATACTTTGTACTGCATAAATAATGCTTAGAACTAAGAGGACCCTGACAGTGACCAGACAGCAAAAAGAAAAACAGCAATGCTAGGAATATCTATCTAGTAGAAAGAATGATGAAGCAGGAGAAAATGGATCAGAGTGCAAACACCATTTCTGTTATTTTATTTTATTTTATTTTTTACCTGTGTGTCATTGAGCAAGTAATGTAAAATTTCTTAGCCTCAGTTTCCTCTCTGTAAAATTATGGAATTGGATTAAACAGATGATAGCCTCCCCTCAACTGTATATCTACAACCCTTTAATCCCATTAGGCAAATATAGATATCTATCGTATAAAGAGAAATTGTATCCCCTTTGTGGAGTTTCCAAATAATTCATTTAACTAATCATGCTATTGTTTGTTGTTAGTCCAAGATCAGTAGGCAATAAAATCTACACTATTGTTTGCTGTTAGTCCAAGATCAGTAGGCAATAAAATTGTATTTCTTATAAGTCTTTTGACTATTCAGAAAAGGAAAATACATGACAATATCAAACAAAATTAATTTTGTGTTTCATGAACTTTTTTTGCATTCAAAATGAACTTTATATTGTTTGGGTTCTGACCTGAGTTTAAGAGAAGCTCTATTTTATTACATATATTTATACACAGACATATATATATTCTATTATTTATATTTTATTCCCTTATTGGACTTGAAAAAAAGAGTAAAATACTGTAGATATTATTTAAACAAACTAATCATGCTTTTTTTAATTGACCGCTCTTATCAACTCCTTTTAAAAATATTTATTTATTTAAAACTAGATACAAAATAAGAAAAAAGAAAGAAAAGGAAAATGAAAAACAAAACAAAACATTGTGATGGGCCCAATAGACATTAGGGAGGATTCAAAATATGTAACAATAAATTTCCATTTCAAGAAAGCAAATTAAATAAAGAAGAGATTATATTCAAGATTGTCCATGTTTTTTGTCTCTTTGTAGGTTTTATTTTTTTTATTCTCTGCTCTTCCCTCTGTACTTTTTTTTCCCATTTCCCTTTAACTTCAACCAAGCAGAGTACAGATATGCATGGATACACTTACACACCCACATCAAGTGTGTATATGTATACATAGATATATTCATACCCACAACTACAATACATGTATATATATATTCACAAACGTACACCTAAGTACACACACATGCATATTTATACATATGCAGATGCATCTAAAACAATATTAATATGACTGACAATGTAGATTTCTCTTGATTGAATCTTTAAGTTCTCTTTAAGATCAATGATTACTATGCCTTCTTTTTTTCCTAATAAAATCTACTTCTGATTCTTGTTACAGTATTTGTATCTCATTTCCTATCCCTGATAATTCATTTTAATTCTACTCCTTAATTTGCCTTGTTTTTACTTAATCTCTCCCCACCCAAGGACCCCTCCCTTATCTTCTTTCACCATTTCTTTGCATTTTTCTCTTTCCCATTAATTTACACATTATCAAATTGTCATAAATCTACACACCCTTCTATAACCCACCATATTCTATTCATTTTCTCCTTATTTCTTTATGAATTTGGAGGTTGCTATACCCTTCATATTGTGCGTGTGTGTATGTATGTATATGCATTTCCCTATTAAACCTATTACTGATCTGAACAGGTTTTCAGAACTACCAGTCCTCTTTCCCCTTCTAATGCCTTTGTATCAGTTCTATAGCAGATTCCTGTAGCATATAACTTTTCCTAGACAGTTTTGCTTTTAAGATTTCAGATCATGCTAAGTTCTGCTCTAATCTTTCTTTTGAACAACTGAATTACTGAACAACTGAATGTCAATTTTAAACATATAGTTCACATTTTCAAGTAAAAATCGTGAAATAGTTTGTCCTATTGAGTCCCTTGAAATTAATCTTTGATGTTGGCTCTAAAATGTTAAATTTTCTATCAAGTTCAGATTTTAGTGAGACAAAGTCTTGAAAATCTGTTTTTGTTGAGTGCCAATTTTTCTTTCAAAAATGGTTTCCCTGGATATATATTTTTTTTTTGCCATGGGACTGGTTCTTCAAATTTTTGATGTATATTATTCTAAGACTTGTCTTTTATTGTAGTTGCTTATAAATCCTGTACAATGCCTATTATAGTTTCAGTCAATTTGAATTATTTTGGTGCCACTATAGTTTGGTTTTTTATAAAATTTTCTCTTTCACCTGGGGGTTTTGAAATTAAACAATTATATTCTCATGTGTTTTTCTTTACAAGACCTCTTTGAGTTGGTGATTCGTGAATTTTTTTTTTCTATTTCTACTTTCCCCTTGTGTTCTACCTTTCCAGGACAATTTTCTTTATTATTTCTTCTACTACTATGTCAAGATTTTTCTTTTGATTATAGCTTCCGGATAATACAATTATTCCTATGTTTTCTCTTCTTTATCTGTTCTCCACATCTGTTGTTTTTCTTATTTTTCACATTTTCTTTAATTTTTTTTTCATTTTTTTTATATATTGATCGGTTATTGCTTGGTTTCTTATAGCTTTACTGACTTTCCCTTGTACAATTCTAATTTTCTTTTCTTTTCTATTTTTCTTTATTAAAGCTTTTTATTGCAAAACATGTATGGGTAATTCTTCAACATTGACCCTTACAAAGCTTTCCCTTATAAATTGTTCCCTCCAAGTCCCCACTCGTCTCCTAGATGGCAGGAAGTCCACTACATATTAATTATGTTAAAATACTTCACAAATCGAATATGTGTATACATATTTCCAAACTTATCTTGATGTGCAAGAAAAATCGTATCTATAAGAAAAAAAATCTGAGAAAGGAAACACAATGCAACCAAACATCAATAGAGAGCATAAAAATGTTCTGTTGTGGTCCACATTTCATATCCCTCTCTCTGGGTGTATATGGTTTTCTTTACTGAACAACTGGAACTGGTTTGAAACATTTCATTGTTGAAGAGAGACATGCCCATCAGAATTGATCATTACATAATATGGTTGTTGCTGTGTATAATGATCTCCTGGTTCTGCTCATTTCACTCAGCATCAGTTCATGCAAGTCTCTCCAGGCCTCTCTGAAATCGTCCTGCTGGTCGTTTCTTATAGAACAATAATATTCAATAACATTCATATACCATCATTTATTCAGCCCTTCTCCAATTGATGGGCATCCATTCAGTTTCAAGTTTCTAGCCATTACAAAAAGGGCTGCTACAAACATTCTTGCACATGTGGGTCCTTGTCCTTCCTTTAATATCTCTTTGGGATATAAGCCCAATAGGAACACTGCTGGGTCAAAGGTTATGAACAGTTTGATAACTTTTTGAGCATAGTTCCAAATGGCTCTCCAGAATGGCTGGATCCATTCACAGTTCCACCAACAACCCATCAGTGTCCCAGCCTTCCCACATCCCCTCCAACATTCGTCATTATCTTTTGCTGTCATCTTAGCCAATCTGACAGGTGTGTAGTGGTACCTCAGAGTTGTCTTAATTTGCATTTCGTTGATCAATACTGATTTGGAGCACCTTTTCACGTGACTAGAAATAGTTTTAATTTCATCATCTGAAAATTGTCTGTTCATATCTTTTGACCATATATCAACTGGAAAATGGCTAGAACTCTTATAAATATGAGAAAATTCTCTATATATTTTAGAAATGAGGCCCTTATCAGAACGCTTAAATGTAAAGATGATTTCCCAAATTATTGCTTCCCTCCTACTCTGACCCGACCCGCGGGTCTCGAGCTAGGGGTGCCTGAGATCTCGCATCGGCCTGTGAGCCAAAAGAGGCTGGGGAGGCATCAACCTGGGGATGGGCTGAAAAAGGAAAGAATGGAGACCATTCTGTATAAGGGCAGAATAGCTCGTTTATTGAGGCTTAGTACAAGGTTTATATACATGGTACATCAAAGTAAACTTTCATATAAAGGATGTAACATTTGTTGATCATTTGTCAGGAAATTGAATAAGGGGAGGGATGTGTGATTTCTTGAAGCAGGATACCTGCTTGAAACTTTCTTGAGATAATTGATCGTATCTGGCTTCCTGGTATGCACTTTTTGGGGGCAGGGGTTTGGTGATGTTTATTAAACCTCCTGCTGGTATGCACTTCCTTTGGGGGGTAGGGGTTTGGTAGTCCTCTTTGTCTCCAACAGTCTCTTCGTCTCCAACACTACTCTTGTCTGCATTAGTTTTTTTGTACAATAACTTTTTAACTTAATATACTCAAAATTATCAATTAAGAGTTCCAGTTCTTCTTTGCAAACAAAATTATTCCATCTCCACAGGTCTGAGAGGTAAATTATCTTATGTTCCTCTAGTTTACTTATAATATCACTCTTTATATCCAAATCATGAACCAATTTAGATCTTATCTTAGTATGTGGTGTTAGGTGTGTGTTAAGCCCTAATTTCTTCCACACTACTTTGTAATTTTCCCAGAAGTTTTTGTCAAATAGTGAGTACTTATCTGAAAAGCTGGGGTCTTTGGGTTTATCAAACACTAAATTAATATAGTTATTGCCTAGTTGGTCCTGTGATCCTATCCTATGCCACTGATCGACTACTCTGTTTCTTAGCCAGTACCAAATGGTTTTGATGACTGCTGTTTATAATATAGTTTTAGATCTGGTATAGCAAGGCCACCTTCATCAGCCTTTTTTTTTTTTTTTTCATTAATTCCCTTGAAATTCTTGACTTTATGTTCTTCCAAATGAACTTTGCTACTATTTTTTCTAGATCTGTAAAACAATTTCTTGGGAGTTTGATTGGTATGGCCCTAAATAAGTAAATTAGTTTGGGTAGTATTGAACTTT
The DNA here is from genome assembly GCA_023553655.1 of Myrmecobius fasciatus. NCBI lineage: Eukaryota > Metazoa > Chordata > Mammalia > Dasyuromorphia > Myrmecobiidae > Myrmecobius > Myrmecobius fasciatus. Next base: position 135,036 of record JAJPUD010005160.1, read on the forward strand.
TTAATTATATTCGCTCTGCCTATCCATGAGCATTTTAAGTTTTTTCCAATTGACTAGGTCTGACTTTATGTGGAAAGTGTTTTGTAGTTTACTTGATATAGTTCCTGACTTTTCCTTGACCAAGAGATTCCCAAATATTTTATACTATCAACAGTTGATCTGAATGGAATTTCTATTTGTATCTCTTGTGTTGAACTTTGTTAGTAATATATAAAAATGCTGCTGATTTATGTGGAGTTATTTTGTATTCTGCAACTTTGCTAAAGTTGTGAATTGTTTCTACTGGTTTCTTACTTGAGTCTCTAGGGTTTTCTAAGTATACCATCCTATCATATGCAAAGAGTGATAATTTGATTTCGTCATTACCTTCTCTTCTCTTTCTGCCAAAGCTAACATTTCCAATACAATACCAAATAGTAATGGTGACAGTGGGCAGCCTTGTTTCACTCCTGATCTTATTGAGAATGGTTCTAATTTGTCTCCATTACATATGATGCTAGCTGATGGTTTTAAGTAGATGCTACTAATCATTTTAAGGAAAAGCCTATTTATTCCTATACTCTCTAGTGTTTTTAATAGGAATGGGTGTTGGATTTTATCAAATGCTTTTTTTGCATCGATTGAGATAATCATATGATTTTTGTTAGTATGGTTATTAATATAACTGATTATGCTGATAGTTTTCCTAATATTGAACCAGCCCTGCATTCCTGCCATAAATGCTACTAGGTCATAGTGTACTATCCTGGGGATGACTTTCCGTAATCTCATTGCTAATATTTTATTTAAAATTTTTGTATCAATATTCAATAGGGAAATTGGTCTATTGTTTTCTGTCTCTGTTTTCACCCTACCTGGTTTAGCTATCAGCACCATATCTGTATCATAGAAGGAATTTGGCAGCACATTTTCTTTCCCTATTTTTTCAAATAGTTTATATACTATTGGAATTAATTGTTCTTTGAATGTTTGGTAGAATTCACATGTAAATCCATCTGGCCCTGGAGATTTTTTCTTAGGGAGTTGATTAATAGCTTGTTCTATTTCTTTTTCCAGAATGGGGCTATTTAAATAATTTATTTCCTCTTCTGTTAACCTTGGCAATCTATATTTTTGTAGATATTCCTCCATTTCATTTAGAATATCAAACTTAATGGCATAGTTGGGCAAAGTAACTCCTAATTATTACTCCAATTTCCTCTCCATTGGAGGAAAGTTCTCCCTTATCATTTTTGAGACTAACAACTTAATTTTCCCCTTTCCTTTTTCTAATCAAATTAACTAAAGGCTTATCTATTTTGTTGGTTTTTTCATAAAACCGACTCTTAGTTTTAGTTATTAATTCAATAGTCTTATTATTTTTAATTTTATTGTAATATGGGTATACTCTTTTATTTTCAGAATTTCCAATTTGGTATTTAATTGAGGGTTTTTAATTTGCACTTTTTCTAGCTTTTTTAATAGTAAGCCCAATTCATCGATCTTGTCTTTCTCTATTTTATGCAAGTAAACATCTGGAGATATAAAATTACCCCTTATAACCGCTTTGGTCACATCTCACAAATTTTGGTATGTTGTCTCATTATTGTCATTCTCCTGGATGAAATTATTGATTGTGTCTATCATTTGCTCTTTCACCCCTTCATTCTTTTTTTTTAATTAAAGCTTTTTATTTGTATAACATATGTATGGGTAGTTCCCCAGCATTCATCTTTACAAAGTTTTCCATTACATATTTTACCCCCAGTCCCCTCCCCTCTGCTAGATGGCAGGAAGTCCACTACATGTTAATAATGTTGAAATACTTGACAAGTTGTGCAAGAAAAATCCTTTCTACAAGGAAAAAAAAAAGAAAATCAGAGAAAGGAAACACAATGCAAGCAAACATCAATAGGGAACATGAAAATGTTATGTTGTAGTCCACATTTCATATCCCTCTCTCTGGATGTATATGGTCTTCTTCAGTGAACAATTGGAACTGGTTTGAGACAGTTCTTTGTTGCAGAGAGCCATGTCCATCAGAATTGATCATCATGTAATATTGTTGTTGCTGTGTATAATGATCTGCTGGTTCTGCTCGTTTCACTCAGCATCAGTTCATGCAAGTCTCTCCAGGCCTCTCTGAAATCGTCCTGCTGGTCGTTTCTTACACAGCAATAATATTCCACATTCATGTACCATAATTTATTCAGCCACTCTTCAACTGATGGGCATCCATTCAGTTTCAAGTTTCTAGCCACTACAAAAAGGGCTGCCACAAACATTCTTGCACATGTGGGTCCCTTTCCCTCCTCTAAGATCTCTTTGGGATATAAGCCCAATAGAAACACTTCTGGGTGAAAGGATATGCACAGTTTGATAACTTTTTGAGCATAGCTCCAAATTGCTCTCCAGAATGGTTGGATCCGTTCACAGTTCCACCAACAATGTATTAGTGTCCCAGTTTTCCCACATCCCCTCCAACATTCATCGTTATCTTTTCCTGTCATTTTAGCCAATCTGACAGGAGTGTAGTGGTACCTCAGAGTTGTCTTAATTTGCATTTCTCTGATCAATAGTGATTTGGAACAACTTTTCATATGAGTAGAGATTGTTTTAATTTCATCATCTGAAAATTGTCTGTTCATATCCCGTGACCACTTATCTATTGAACAGTGGCTTGAATTCTTATATATATGAGACAATTCTCTATATATTTTAGAAATGAGGCCTTTATCAGAACCATTAAATGTAAAGATGATTTCCCAATTTGATGCTTCCCTCCTAATCTTGTCTGCATTTGTTTTATTTGTACATAAACTTTTAAACTTAATATAATCAAAATTATCCATCTGGTGTTCAATTAGGAGTTCCAGATCTCTTTGGACATAAATTTATTCCATCTCCACAGGTCTGAGAGGTAAACTATATTACGTTCCTCTAATTGCTTACAAAATCACTCTATATCTAGATCTTGAACCCATTTAGATCTTATCTTGGTATGTGGTGTTAGGTATGGGTCAAGCCCTAATTTCTTCCACACTAGTTTCCAATTTTCCCAGCAGTTTTTGCCGAATAGTGAGTACTTATCCCCAAAGCTGGGGTCTTTGGGTTTATCAAACACTAAATTGTTAAGATTATTGCTTAGATTGTCCTGATAACCTATCCTGTGCCACTGATCGACTACTCGATTTCTTAGCCAGTACCAAATGGTTTTGATAACCGCTGCTTTATGATATAGTTTTAGATCTGGTACAGCAAGGTTACCTTCATCTGCCTTTTTTTTTTTTCATTAATCCCCTTGAAATCCTTAACCTTTTGTTCTTCCAAATGAACTTTGCTACTATTTTTTCTAGATCTGTAAAATAATTTCTTGGGAGTTTGATTGGTATGGCACTAAATAAGTAGATTAGTTTGGGTAGTATTGTCATTTTTAATATGTTCGCTCGGCCTACCCATGAGTACTTAATGTTTTTCCAATTGATTAGGTATGATTTTATTTGTGTGGCAAGTATTTTGTAGTTTAGTTCATATAGTTTCTGACTTTTCCTTGGCAGATAGATTCCCAAATATTTTATTCTATCATCTGTTATTTGGAATGGAATTTCTCTTTGTATCTCTTGCTGCCGAACTTTGTTGGTAATATATAAAAATGCTGATGATTTATGTGGATTAATTTTGAATCCTGCAACTTTGCTAAAGTTGTGAATTGTTTCTAGGAGTTTTTTAGTTGAGTCTCTAGGGTTCTCTAAGTATACCATCATGTCATCTGCAAAGAGTGATAATTTGGTTTCTTCATACCTACTCTAATTCCTTTCATCTCTTTTTCTTCTCTTATTGCTAAAGCTAACATTTCTAATGCAATATTAAATAGTAATGATGACAGTGGGCAGCCTGGTTTCACTCTTGATCTTATTGGGAATGATTTTAGTTTGTTTCCATTACATATGATGCTTGCTGATGGTTTTAAATAGATGCTACTGATCATTTTAAGGAAAAGCTCATTTATTCCTATACTCTAGTGTTTTTAATAGGAAAGGGTGTTGGATTTTATCAAATGCTTTTTCTGCATCTATTGAGATAAATATATGGTTTTTGTTAGTTTGGTTATTAATATAATTAATTATGCTGATAGTTTTCCTAATATTGAACCAGCCCTGCATCCCTGGTATAAATCCTACTTGGTCATAGTGTACTATCCTGGGGATGACTTTCTGTAATCTCATTACTAATATTTTATTTAAAATTTTTGCATCAATATTCATTAGGGAAATTGGTCTATAGTTTTCTTTCTCTGTTTTCACCCTACCTAGTTTAGCTACCAGCACCATATCATTCTCATAGAAGGAATTTGGCAGTATACCCTCTGTACCTATTTTCTCAAATAGTTTATATAGTATTGGAATTAATTGTTCTTTGAATGTTTGGTAGAATTCACATGTAAATCCATTTGGTCCTGGAGATTTTTTTTCTTAGGGAGTTGGTTAATAGCTTGTTCTATTTCTTTTTCTAATATGGGGCTATTTAAATAATTTATATCCTCTTCGGTTAACCTGGGCAATCTATATTTTTGTAGATATTCCTCCATTTCATTTAGATTATCAAACTTACTGGCATAAAGTTGGGCAAAGTAACTCCTAATTATTGCTCTAATTTCCTCTTCATTGGAGGAAAGTTCTCCCTTATCATTCTTGAGACTAACAATTTGATTTTACTCTTTCCTTTTTCTTATCAAATTAACTAAAGGCTTATCTATTTTGTTGGTTTTTTCATACAACCAACTCTTAGGTTTATTTATTAATTAAATCGTTTTCTTATTTTCAATTTTATTAATTTCTCCTTTTACTTTTAGAATTTCCAATTTGGTATTTAATTGAGGGTTTTTAATTTTTCTTTTTCAAGTTTTTTAATAATAAGCCTAATTCGTTGATTTTCTTTCTCTATTTTATGCAAGTAAGCATCTAGACATATAAAATTGCCCCCTATAACCGCTTTGGCCGTATCCCAGAAATTTTGGTATTTTGTCTCCTTATTGTCATTCTCCTGGATGAAATTATTGATTGTGTCTATGATTTGCTCTTTCACCCATTCATTCTTCAGGATTAGATTATTTAATTTCCAATTAACTTTTGGTTTATTTTCTCCTGGTTATATTGCATGTGATTTTTATTGCATCATGATCTGAAAAAGATGCATTTAGTATTTCTGCCTTTCTGCATTTGATTTTGAGGTTTTTATGCCCTAAAACATGGTTAATTTTTGTATAGGTTCCATGGACTGCTGAGAAAAAAGTAAACTCTCTACT
>JAJPUD010005160.1:141399-168624 GCA_023553655.1 Myrmecobius fasciatus
GTTTTCTTATTTTCAATTTTATTAATTTCTCTTTTTATTTTTAGAATTTCCAATTTGGTAGTTAATTGAGGGTTTTTAATTTTTCTTTTTCAAGTTTTTTAATAATAAGCCTAATTCGTTGATTTTCTTTCTCTATTTTATGCAAGTAAGCATCTAGACATATAAAATTGCCCCCTATAACCGCTTTGGCCGTATCCCAGAAATTTTGGTATTTTGTCTCCTTATTGTCATTCTCCTGGATGAAATTATTGATTGTGTCTATGATTTGCTCTTTCACCCATTCATTCTTCAGGATTAGATTATTTAATTTCCAATTAACTTTTGGTTTATTTTCTCCTGGTTATATTGCATGTGATTTTTATTGCATCATGATCTGAAAAAGATGCATTTAGTATTTCTGCCTTTCTGCATTTGATTTTGAGGTTTTTATGCCCTAAAACATGGTTAATTTTTGTATAGGTTCCATGGACTGCTGAGAAAAAAGTAAACTCTCTACTGTCTCCATTCAACTTTCTCTATAGATCTATCATACCTAACTTTTCTAACAATTGGTTTATCTCCCTAGTTTCTTTCTTGTTTATTTTGTGGTTTGATTTATCTAATTCTGAGAGAGCAAGGTTGAGATCCCCCACTAGTATAGTTTGACTGTCTATTTCTTCTTGCATCTCTCTTAATTTGTCCACTAGGAATTTGGATGCTATTGCACTTGGTGCATATATATTTAGTATTGATATTGCTATATTATCTATGATACCCTTTAATAAAATATACTTTCCTACCTTATCTCTTTTGATTAGATGTATCTTGGCTTTTACTTGATCTGAGATAAGGATTGCTACCCCTGCTTTTTTTTTTCTTCACCTGAAGCATAATAGGTTCTGCTCCAGCCTTTTACCTTCATCCTATATGTGTCACTATGTTTTACATGTGTTTCTTGTAGAAAACATATTGTGGGATTCTTGTTTTTAATCCAGTCTGATATCTACTTCCGCTTTATGGGAGAGTTCATCCCATTCACATTCACAGGGAAAATAACTAATTTTTTATTTCCTGCCATCTTATTTACCCAAATTATGTTTTCCCCTTTCCTTTCCCCTTTCTCCCTTCCCACCTCCTCAGAAGCTTGCTTTTTATGACCCCCTCTCCCAAACAATCCACCACCCTTTAGATCCCCTCACCCTTTTTTATCTCCTGTCTCCTGATTCTTCTATTTTCCCTTCTAATAGTTTATTCCTTTCTTTTTCCTCCTTTCCCTCCCACTTCCCTCTAGTAACAGACAAGTTTCTATGTGAAATCAAGTGTCTGATATACACTTTTAGAACCCAACCTGATGGGAGTAAGATTTACACAATGCTCATCTCCCTCCCCTCTTTCTCTCAATTATATTAGGTTTTCTTTGCCTCTACAAGAGATTTTACCTTGTCTTTAGCTCTTTTTTTTAGATCTTATTTTAACACTTTTTCCCTCTTTTCCCCAGTATGACAACCTTTCCCCCTCTAGTTTTCTTTTTCATATTATCAAAGTAATAGTTAGTTAATTATACCCCCAAGCCTTAAGTATCCCCATAATAGAAATAAAGTTCTCAAGAGTCCTTTCCTTTTTACCTTTTTATGCTTCTCTTGAGTTCTGTGTTTGGAGGTCAATTTTTTTTTTCAGATCTGGTCTTTTCATTAGAAATAGGTAAAATTCACCTATATCATTGAATGACCATCTTCTTCCCTGGAGGATAATGCTCATTCTAGCTGGATAGGTTATTCTTGGCTGTAATCCAAGTTCCTTTGCCTTTCGGAATATCTGGTTGCAGGCCCTTCGATTCTTCAATGTGGAGGCTGACAGATCGTGTGTGATTCTGAAAAGGATGCATTTACTATTTCTGCCTTTCTGCATTTGATTTGGAGGTTTTTATGCCTTAACACATGGTCATTTTTTGTATAAGTTTCATGAACCTCTGAGTAAAAAAGTAAACTCCCTTCTGTCTCCATTCAATGTTCTCCAAAGATCTATCATACCTAACTTTTCTAACATTTTGTTTACCTCCCTAACTTCTTTCTCATTTATTTTGTGATTTGATTTATCTAATTCTGAGAGAGCAATGTTGAGATCCCCCACTAGTATAGTTTGGCTGTCTATTTCTTCTTGCATCTCTCTTAATTTCTCCCCTAGGAATTTGGATGCTATACCACTTGGTGCATATATGGTTAGTATTGATCCCAATTCATTATCTATGGTATCCTTTAGTAAAATATAGTTTCCTTCCTTATCTCTTTTGATTAGATCTATCTTTGCTTTTATTTGATCTGAGATAAGTATTGCTACCTCTGCTTTTTTTTTTGTTCTCCTGAAGCATAAAAAATTCTGCTCCAGCCCTTTACCTTCACTCTGTATGTATCTCTATGTTTTAGATATGTTTCTTTTAAACAACATATTATAGGATTCTGGGTTTTAATCCAGTCTGCTATCTGCTTCTGTTTTATGGGAGAGTTTATCCCATTCATATTCACAGTTAAAATAACTAAATGTGTATTTCCTGCCATCTTATTTACCCTAAGTTGTGTTTTTCTCTTCCCTCTTTTAGAGCCCCTCCTTTTTTACACTTTTCCCCTAATTCTTCTATTTTCCCTTCTATTAGTCTATCCCTTTCTTTTCCTCCTTTCACTCCTTCTTCTCTATAAGGAGGGACAAGGTTTTCTGTGAAATCAAATGTGTCTGAAATAGTCTTGTAGAGCCCAATCTGATGAGAGTAAGAGTCACACAAGGCTAATTGTCCTTTCTTCTTTCCCTTAATTATATTAGATTTTCTTTGCCTCTTCATGATATTTTACCTGATTTTTACCTCTTTTTTTCACTTTATCTCCTTTCACCTCTTTTCCCAGTATGATTGCCCATCTACTTCTAATTTCTTTTCTATTTTATCAAAGTTAAATCGAATTGTGCCCCTATTCTTTGAGTATACCCATAGTAGATATATATTTCTCCATATTTCTTTCCTTTTTACCTTTTCATGCTTCTCTTGAGTTCTTTGTTTGGAGGTCAAATTTTTTCTTCAGATCTGGTCTTTTATTAGAAATAGGTGAAATTCTCCTGTTATCATTGAATGACCTTCTTTTTCCCTGGAAGTTAATGCTCCTTCTAGCTGGATAATTCATTCTTGGCTGTAATCCAGATTCCTTTCCCTTTCAAAATATCTGATTCCAGGTCCTTTGATCATTTAATATGGAAGCTGACAGATCTTGAGTGATTCTAATTACAGTTCCTCGGTATTTGAATTGGTTTTTTCTAGCTGCTTGCAGTATCTTTTCCTGGTGTGATAGTCCTGAAATTTGGCCATGATATTCCCTGGAGGTTTAATTTTGGTATCTTTTTCAGGAGGTGATCAGTGAATTCTTCCGATGGAGATTTTTGCCTTCTGATTCTAAAACCTCAGGGAAGTTTTCTTTCATAATTTCCTGGAAGATAGCATCTAAATTAATTTTTTTCATCATGGCTTTCATGGAGTCCAATAATCCTTAGATTGTCTCTCCTAGATCTGTTTTCCAAGTCAGTTATTTTCCCTAGGAAATATTTCATATTTTCTTCTATTTTTTTCATTTTTGGGGTTTTTTTTGACTGATTCTTGAAGTCTTATTGAGTCATTCCCTTCTATTTGCTCAATTCTGATATTTTAAGTATTATTTTCTTCAGTTATCTTTTTTAGCTCCTTTTGCAACTGGCCAATTGAATTTTTTTTGTTCATTGCAGTTTTTTTTCCATTTTACCAATTTAGTTTTTCAGTAAATTGTTGTCTTTTTCCAATTCATCAATTTTGTTTTCAGTGAATTGTTGTATTTTTCCATTTCACCATTTTTATTTTTCTGTGAGTTGTTGTCTTTTTCCATTTCACCAATTTAGTTTTCAGTGAATGGGTTCCTTTTTCATATCTCTTTTGCAGGGTATTATATCCTTCTTGCACTGATCTCAATGCATTTCCCCATTTGTCATGTAACTCCCTTTTGAGATGCTTTATGCAATCTTCTAGGTAAGTCTTGTGAAATGGGGAACAGCTCATATCTCCCTTTGTGGCTTCCTCTGAAGTTCCTTTACTTTTAGCAACCTCAGGATCTGAGGTCTGCCCTTTTTTTCTCTCCATAAAATCTGACTATGGTGAGAGTTCTTTTCTGTTTCTTACTCATTTTTTAAAGCTTGAGGTCTGTTTAAAGCAGAGGACTGGCAGCTGCTTCAATTTGCCTTAGGGCAGTTCTGATAGTTGACTACTGGTGTGGGGCTGGTCAGGCCAGATCATTGTTCTCACTTGTTTTCAATTCACCCTTTACTAAAGGCAGATCAGCCAAAGCACCTGCCCGCAAGCAGAGCAAAATGGCCCAAGTGTGTCTCAGGGACTTTCTGGGTGCTTAGAATTTGTCAAGCTCCCTCCCAGCCCTGGTCCCCTGCCCTGGCTGCACGCTGCTGCCTGAGTGTGACAAACTGCCTGACCCCCTTCCAGTCTGAAACAGGCCTGCTCCTGAGTTCTTCTAAGGTAATTTCTGCTGGAAATATGTTGTACTCTTAGTATTTGGGGGAGCTTTCACTCCACAACCAGTTCAGAGGCTTAATCTGCTGTTGGTTTGAGAGAAGATCAGAAGAGCTCACAGAGAGTTGGGTCTCCACTCTGCCATCTTGGCTCTGCCCCCCTTCTAATTTTCAAAAAATTATTTTCTTCTTTAAGACTTTTTATGCCTTTGTTCTATTTAGTAACTTTAAAAAAATACCTTTTTTTTTCCTTGGATGATTCTTATTTTATATTATTTATTTTTAGTTTTTCCTCAATCTGTCATTTGCTTTTTGAGGTCTTTTTTGAGTTCTTTTATAAATTGTTTCTGGATAGGTAGCTATTTAATGTTACTTTTTTGTGGTAAAATAGGATTTTTATATTTCACTGCCTTTCTTTGAACATAAATATTGGTCTTTGATATTCCTATAGTAAATTTCTGTGGTTGGATTCTTTCTTCTTGACCTGCTCTTTTTTAAGATGAGATTTATTTTTGTAAGCACCTTTAACCCTAGGTCGTACTTCTGTTTTATTTTTTAAAATTGTTTTTATTCAAGCTTTTTATTTGTATAACATATGTATGGGTAGTTCCCCAACCTTGATCTTTACAAAGCTTTTCATTACAAATTTTACCCCCAGTCCCCTCCCTTCCCCTAGATGGCAGGAAGTCCACTACATGTTAATAATGTTGAAATACTTGACAAGTTGTGCAAGAAAAATCCTTTCTACAAGAAAAAAAAAAGAAAATCAGAGAAAGGAAACACAGTGCAAGCAAACACCAATAGAGAGCATGAAAATGTTATGTTGCGGTCCACATTTCATATCCCTCGAGGTTGTACATCTGACTTCACTTCAGCTCTCTCCTCTGACCTGGAACTCCAAACCAAACCAAAAGGTCTACCCTTTTTGTATGTACTTGCAATCAACAGTGTCCCTGCTCCATGGCTTCTGCAGTAAACAGGCACTCTGGTTCCTTCTCACCCACAGCTGAGTCTCCTCAGTGCAGCTGGGCCTGCTTTTGCTAATTAGTAGATGTTCCTCCAGACTCAGACTCCTTATTCTCCACACTGTCCAGGAGATGAAAGTTCCTGTGGTTGTGCCCGAGGCTGCCTCTGAACCCAGGAACCCAGCTAGCCCTAGGTTTCTGGCTTGAGGTTTCTGTGGAGCCAGCCTGGAGGTATTTATACTTCACACTGATTAAACCTTCCAGTCCTGGGATCTTCAGGTTTTCTCAGAGTATCCCAGAAGAACACCTGTTCTGTGCCAAGGATTATTTGTTTTTCATGGGTTTATATTCACTCTGAGGAACAATTTTGTTGGGTTTTTTTTGTAGGAGAAATCTATAGAGCTTGAAATTTTCTGACCTATTTTACTATCTTCCCAGAATCCTCCTGAATCAATCCTTTAATTCAAGTTTAATTCAGTCACAGATGCAGTTGGGGTTTTTAAATGGGAACCATGATTTCATAATAGTATGTACTTTTAATAGTGCAAGTAAATTTTGTAAAATTTAGCATAAAGTCTCTCAAAGTTGTGTAACTCATTTAACCACCTTGTTACTACTCTAATCTAAGGACGGTGCTTTAAAAATACAATCCCTGGTACATAGTTGGTGCTAAATAAATGTTTAGACTGCCTATTATACATTCATTTCATTCTCAACTTCTTCATCTTGTTTTATTAACACTTAGAATACATCACAAATTTTGTCCAATAGGACAGCATGAGAGCCTTTATAATATACTTTATTGAAATTTAAAAAAAATAAATTCCATTAGCTATTGACAGTAATCTTATCAAAAAGAAAAGAAAATTAGATTAACATACCTGCAATTATCCATGCTAGTTTTGACCAATTGATTTATGGAACAGATTCTACCAAAGTAGGTTGATGATTTTTCTGCAACTTATAGTCTTCAATAGATGTCAAAAGTATTAAGATGTTAAATTATTTCCCCCAAATAAGTCTACAGCAAAGGCAGGACTTGAACCCTGGTCTTTCTGGATCAAATGTAAGCTGCCTATCCAACATACTTTTTTTTGACTCTACTCTTTGAACAATAATATTGTATCTGAATAATCAAGAATCTTCCCTTTAACTACACCTTTTAGAATTTTGCCAGTAATCAATGAAACCCAGAAATGTATAATTCAAGGAATCTCTTCATTTTCAAAACATTTATCTTTTACCAGTCCTGTGATATCTCCACCTTTTAGTCTGCCTAGCTATCTGTTTGTCCACATTTATCTCTCTATCATCTATCTTGAAAACACTGTTATAGGGCCAGTACAATAGATAGATGATTAGACTGGTATTGAAGAGGATGTGAGTTCAAATGTGGCCTCAGATACTAGCTATGGGATCCTGGGCAAATCACTTAATCCTAAATGCCTCACCAAAACAAATTCATAAATGAATGAATAAAATGAAATGAAAACACTTTTGGAAGCTCACAAGTTACATCAAGCATTTCTTTCAGCAGAATGTATTTTATTGGTTCTTGGTGACTTGAACTCATTGATAATCTCTCTTTGATAAGTACTACTGTTCTAGCTCCTTCACCTTCAATTCCATATTAACAATCCTTGTTATAAATCCTTCCAGTTTCAGCATCATTCTCCATGACAGAGAAAAGAAGAAGTGAAATTACCCTCGAGTAGCTCAGGCTTCCCAATTATATAAAAGAAAATCTAAATTGCATCATATTGTTCCCAAAATAGCTTAATCTTTATCACTCATCCCATCTTTGGGCTTCTTTTTTCTTACAGGACAATACTACTCTTTTGTGTGCAACCTCAGTTACTTTGTATTGCTTTAATTTTCCATATGTTGTCATAACTCACCATTATATGCCTGAACCTGGTACCACAAATAGGCAAGCCGCAAAAATGACAGCCATAAATTCATTTTCCAAAATCTTGTCAATTAAGAGTAAGAAAAGGAAACTTTAGGAAACAATTGTTAACTTCAGAAGAGATAGAAACCCATAATATTTGTCTCCATTAAGGATATCCTAGGACACTACAGAGAAAGAAAGCTTCCACTAAAGGAGGTGGCAAGAAGATATTTGGCTGTGTAGAAATTGATCCAGATTGTGACTAATAGGGATGGAATGGGAACTGGCAATTCTTCAGAATCATGGTGAAGAAGGAGCAACAAAATTTCCCATTTTATTTTTTTGTAAAAAACAAAAACAAAAAAAAAAAGAATGATTCTTCCCAAATAAGCAAACTTTGGGTATGTTTTATGGAGTGGAAGAGCAATAGAAAGAATATGTAATAAATTAGTTTAGCATTCTTATTTAAGAGAGAAGAAATATCTACTTTTTTTACATATTCCATGTATGTACACAAAAGGATTGATTACTTTTTGTAGCATTATTTCTACAAATTTAAATTAAAAGACTAGCAATATCAGTCACATGTAGACAAGTTTTAATTTATGAACAAAAATGTTGGGGCAGGTAGGGGGCAGAATAGATAGAGCACCATCCCTGAAGTCAGGAGGACCTGAGTTCAAATCTGGCCTCAGACACTTAACTCTTCCTGGCTGTGTGACCCTGGGCAAGTCACTTAACTGCAACTAAAATATGAAAATAGCTTTTTGATAGTGAAAATATTGAATTTAGTTCCATTCAACACATCAATTAAATCTTCCTCATGTGTAAACCTCAGATGAAGTCTTTGAGAATATAAAGGAAAATATGAAATAACAGAGTATGATGAAGTTAGTGACCTTTGAAGAAACTCATATAAAACAAGAGCATAGTCTGTATTGCTCATTGAAATTAATGAAGATAATTGATCACCTTTAATTCAGGTGACTTTTGTCTTAATTTCTGTCTGAAGACATACTTTTTCTGAAATATTATTTTTTTTATTTTTTCATGACAATAACAGAGCATAGAAAACTGTCATGTTGTAAATAACCCTTCATATAAAGTATGTATAGTTGATTCTTCATATTTTTTCTATACATGGTCTAAATAAATGCAAGAATGAAATAGTATTATCTTCCAATGGCAGTATTTTATGCTAGTACTTTTATAACTTTTTATCTACATATGTACATGCACATATACTATTCATATATAATCACAAACTGATGGTTATATGTTGCTTGATTCTGGAGATAAAATCACCTTGCTATGAAAGACACATCAATATAAACATACAATTCAGCTATAAGATTTAGACTCGTAAATGACTGAATGGAATAACAAATATAAAAAGCTTTGTGAGCACACAGACCCTAATTATATTTGAAAAATCTCCATGTAAAGTTGCTTTTATTAGGTTAAAAGTAATATTTCTGTTACAACTGGTATTATTTGTGTTAGGTCTTGTATATAAAGTGGCCTTTGGGCAATCCCATTGATTTGAAATTCATCAGAAATGTGAATCATAAGGTCCAATTACTTTCCTCACTGCACAGCACCTCAGCATTAGCCATGATTTATAATTATGATCACTATCTGTAGAAACACACACACACTGTACTCTGATTGACATACTCTGTTGTTGAGAATGTCGGTTTTGGAGGCAGAGGTGCATTACAAATATGATAATTTTGGAAATTCTGTCTGCATTGAATATGTTTATGTTATCTTAAATGAGAGTTCAGATGATAACCAAGGGACATCACTTTCGAAATAAACAACCTTGTTAAAACAACTACACATTTTTCTGTTCCCCCTTATCAAAAAAAACCTTGAGGATGTATAATACATTTTGGTTGTTTACTAAGATAATACTTTATTAAATAAAGCAAAACTAACTATACATGGAGAAGGATTATGGAGCTTTTGAAACCTGCATTTCTCTGCAGAATCAATTTAAGTGAGAAACAGGCAAATTTAGAAAACCCACCCAAACATTTTTTCCATTGAATCAAATCTCCCTAGTTTTGCATAGTCTTCAATTTCTATGTGTAAAAATTCTCAACTTCTATATCTTTACTTTTATGAAACTACCTTAACATGTATCTAGGATTGTTTTGTATAGGAAGAGATAAGAAATCACAGTGGGTAGCAGTACAGATCTTATCAGGGAAGCAGAATTGAAGCTTTCCATAGCTTAATTAGTAGCGTTCCCTCAGCATATCTCACATATGTTCACATGTACCAGATTACATTATGATTCCTGTCAATGGTATTTGACAGGAACATTATAGAAAATGCAGGGAACTGAAGCAAAGGTCATCTATATACAGATCTATAACTGCTAAAAGCCAGCAGTTTATTAAAACATTCTCATGAAGAGTAATTTCTATTATCAAGGAGATGATTTGGAGGAAGATCACATGTTGTAAAGATCAACCAGTCACATGCATTCAAATAAATTCTAATTTTATCTTGTTCTATATTTTAATTTTAGTTTTTGTTCATGTTTAGCTTTACAGAAGTATCTACAGTGACCGTACAGACTTTTTCTTCCAAAGATAAAAATAGTTAAAAAACCCAAAAAAACAAATACTTTATATTATGTTTCATTAGAACTGTGTTCTAATCAACAATCCATTTTACATCCTCTAAGTGGCTGTTGTAACTTGCTCTTTTGAATTGTTCTAATTAAGACTCCTCACTTATTTTAAGCCTGAATATTGCCTTTTGCAGTCTTTTAAAAGAAACATTTAATCCAAAATAACAATTTGTAATTGGAGAAGCATTTACTATTCTTCTAGGGTATAAACCAACTGTCCTTTGAGCATAGATGATAGCTATGTGTCTTTGCAGAAACATCAGTATGAAATGTTTCAATCAGATTATTGCAAAATAATTGTTCTCTTTTTTTCTTTGAGCAATTGAGATCCTTAGTTCTTTGCTATTATTATATTAGCTCGTTTTAAGGATTTGTACGGCCAACTACTTGAAAGGAGGGGAAAAGTTTCAAGTTTAAGGAAGGTACAATCATCACCTGCTTGTTAATACCTTAACTGTCAAAGTCAATTTTAATTACTTTATTAAGTTCCTGTTTTGTCTGGCATCATTGTTTTAATTTATATTCCCTTACCAACTTACACTTTTCCTTTGCTCTCTTTCCTATTCTTATATTACTCAATTAATCCTTTAGATTGAGCTTTTTTTTTTCTGTTCCTTATATTCCTCATCATTTTTCCTCTTACTTCGTCCTTCTGAGGCTCCTCAATTTTCTTTTTCCCAAGTCCTTTTTCCTTTTTTTTATTCAGCTCACTTCCTTCAGTTCAAATCTTCATTTTTCTGTTGACAAACTTTAGTTCTGATAAATATCTCCTTATAAAATTGAAATGTCTTATTTGAAAACATTCACAATCCCCTTCATAAGTACTTCATCTTTTTCTTTGCTGTCAACTCGAATGTATCACCTACAGTGACCGTACAAACTTTTTCTTCCAAAGATAAAAATAGTTAAAAAAAAAACCCAAAAAACAAAAAAAAAACAAACAAAAAAACACTAAAATATAGAAACTCCATACATAGAGCCAAAATGGAGGATATGGCCAATGTGTTGAAAGCTTCCTCAAAATCTCTTTTGATTTGAGTTTCTTCATCCAATATTCCTACATCTTTTCATGTATTTCCTAGGAAATATTCTGGTTTTTTATTTAACTTAAGATATGTTTCATTGGAAATAATTAAAAGATCAATGTTGTCCACTTCTATGTCTGTTTTTTTTTATAATCCAATATTTTTGATTCCTCAAATTCAATGGAAAGACAAAATTCTCAACCATTAAGAATGCATGTTAAAAAAAAAAAGATGTTACTCTGTGGAAGTCAATTATTAAAATCATTGTGTACTTTCCCAGATTTATCTCCTTATATCCCTCCTTTTTAGTTCACATTCATATGTAATGTCTGTACCAAAGATATATACTGATATATCATTTGAATATTTTGGAACTCTAACTGCCTATTATAATCATTTTTGTTTTTAATTTTTACTTAGCATTTTATTTCTTTCCAAATTACCTATCAAAACAATTTTTAACATAATATTTCTTTTGAATTTTGAGCTCCATTTTTCACCCTCATTAATAAATTTAGTAATTTGATAAATGTTACCCATATAGTCATTCAAGACATCTTTCCATGTCAATGAATCACATTATGAAAGATTAACACCAAACAAGTCAAAACAAATGAACAAGAAAAATTTAAAATATAATAAAAAGAGGATGTTTTGATCTGTATCCAGACTTCATTATTCCTTTCCCTGAGGATAGATAGGATTTTTCATCACATCTTTCAGTATTGTCTTGAATCATTGTATTGCTGAGAATAACTAAATTAATCCTAACTAGTCATTATGCAATATTGATGTTAATCTATAAAATGTTCTTCCGGCTCTTCTCATTTCACTTTGTATCAATTCAAGTAAGTCTTTCTAGACTTTTCTGAGAGCATGCTGCTGATCATTCCTTAGAGCACTATAGTATTCTATCCTACTCATATGCTTCAAGTTATTCAATCATTTTCTAATTAATGGGCATCCATCTCAATTTCCATTTCTTTTCATCCAGAAATATGTGGCTATAAATATTTATATACATATGAGCCATTGTTCTTTTTGTTTCTTATCTTTCTAGTACATAGACCATATACTGGCATTGCAGAGTCAAAGGTTATACATGGTTTTATAATCCTTTAAGTACAATCCCAAATTGTTCTGCAGAATGGATTAATCAGTTCACAACTCTACCAACAAAGCACTGATGCCTCAATTTTCCCATATTTTTTGTAACATTTGTCATTTCCTTTTTTGTCATATTAGTCAATATGTGTGGAATGATAGCTCAGAGTTGCTTTGTTTTACATTACTCCAATCAATAATTATTTAGAAAAATTTTTTGATATGATTATAAATGACTTTGATTACTTCACCTGAAAACTGCCTAATCATAATGTTGATCACTTAACAATTGGGGAATGACTCTTATTTTTTAAAATTTGTAATAGCTCACTATATATCTGTGAAATAAGGCCTTTATTAGAGAAACTTGCTAGGTTTTTTCAGTTATGAATACTAATTGTATTTTCTTCCATTTTCTTTTCATCCTGTTTTTTCTTACTGTTTCCTGTTTCACCCTGTTCATTCTCAAAGTTATTTTTGTTTTTGACTATTGCCTTCCCTATCAATGCTCTCTTGCATCTGCCTCCTTTTATTACCCCCACCCTTACTGGTTTTCTTTAGGTTAAGATAGATTTCTATATTCAACAGAGTGAATATTTTATTTTCTCTTTATTCCAATTATGATGAGAGCAAGGTTCAGGTGCTATCCCTAAGGGTCCCATTTTAACCTCCACTTTAAATGCTCATATCTCTTTTTGTGAGATAATTCACCCTACTCTACCTTTTCGTTTCCCCTTCTCCTATTGTATTCTTCTTTCTCAGTCTTCTATTTTTTTTTAAAAGATATTCCATTATATTCAACTTTCTATGTACATTTTGATGATTTCTCTAATAATGAGAAAATGCTTAAAGAGTTACAAGTATCATCTTCGCATGTAGAAATATAAACAGTTTAATATTATTGAATTCTTATGATTTCTTTCCTGTTTACTTTTTTATGCTTCTATTGAGTATTGTATTTGAAAGTCACTTTAAAAAAATAACTCAGATCTAGTATTTTCATCAGAAATGCTTGAAAATCTTATATTTCATTGAGTTCCATCGAATAGCCACAGGAAGATTGTACTCAGTTTTGCTACATAAGTAATTCGTGATTTTAATTCTAGTTTCCCCCCATCCCCTTTCCTGAATATCATAATTTAAACCCTCCAGACCTTTAATATAGAAGTTGGTAAACCTTGTATTAGTCAGACTATGGCTCTACAATACTTATATCCTTTCTTTCTGTCTGTTTGTTATATTTTTCTGTGAACTGGACACTCTGAAATTTGACTCAATCCTTGTAATTTTCATTTTGGAATCTCTTTCATGAGGTGGTCAGTGGATTCTTTCAATTTCTCTTTTGCTCTCTAGTTCTAGCATATAAGGATAGTTTTCCTTGATAATTTCTTAAACAATGATATGTAGGCTTTTGTTTATAATCATAACTTTCAGATTGTGCAAAGATTTTTAAAATTATATCTCCTGTTTCTATTTTCCCAGTCAATTGTCTTTCCAATGAGATATTTCACATTTTCTTCTTTTTTTTTCATTTTTTTTATTTGTTTCTTGATGGCTCATGGAGTTTTTAAATTCCACTGGGCAATTCTAATTTTTAAGAAATGATTTTCTTCCCTGAGTTGTTGCATGTCTTTTTTTCATGTGGCCCATTCTACTTTACATGGTGTCCTCTTCATCAGTTTTTTTTGGCTCCTTTACAATTTGGTCTCTATTTTTTAAGGTGTTATTTTCTTTAGTATTTTTTGTATCTCCTTTCACAAGCAATTGACAATTTTCTCATGATTTTCTTGAATCATTCTCATTTCTGTTCAGAATTTTAATCAAGTCTCTCTTTCATATATGTATATATGTATAAATGTATATGTGTGTGTGTCTGCCCACACCCACATCCACCTACATCCTATGTGTACTTATGTTTATATGTGTATATGTGTGTATGTATATATATATATACATGTATTTGCATAGGTTATTCTGATAAAGATTTTATAACAATAAGGAAATAGGAATCATGAGTTACTTTACTAAAGTTGCTATATATTTTATGCTAATTTTTACTTTCCCCTTTCCTTTAGTATTTTTGTTCTAATTCTATAAATCTCAAAATATCTCAAAATAAATGATCTTTAATATTTTTAATAGTTTACTCCCTCTAGCACAGAGCTCTTCTGTCAATTCTTAGTCTGTTTTAATTACTCTATCAGACTTGATATTATAAACTGTTCTTTTAACATTTTTTGCTTGGTCTGTTGGACACAGATTCTGGAGTTCAAATGAGACAAAGATTAAAGAGTTTATTATGAATAAATTTATAAACTAAATGTGAATAAATATAAATCACAAATGCTAAATTACAGATAGACATCTAAAAGGGACTTTAAAGGTATTGTGGGCCACAATTCTTAATTTACACAATAGAAAATTGAGTATCAAAAAGGTAAATAGAATTACCTAAAATAACTCATGGACAGCTAGGTGGTAGAGTGGATAGAATGCTTGGCTTTCATTTAGGAATACTCATCTTCCTAAGGTCACAATCTCACTTCAGACATTTACTAGCTATGTGACCCTCGATAAATCATGTAATGCTGTTTGACTCAGTTTCCTCAGATATAAAATGAGTCAAGAAAGGAAATCGTAAACTAATCCAATATCTTTGCTAAGAAAACTTCAAATGGACACATGTAAAAATGAACTATACCAAAAATCATTAAGATAGTAAATATAGCATAAGAATTTCAATACATTCAACTCTAAATAGTCTAATTCCAATTGCAATCATCTGACTCTAAATTCATTGATGATAATCTTATATCACATTGCTTCTTAACTAAATTTCTCTCTTTAAGTCTTCTCCATCCCATTTTTATTGCTTTTCTTTTTAATTCCATGTATATTCTTAGAATATTGTGTTTTAGATAAATTTCATGCTGAGCTCTGTGCAGATTCTCATCTCTATTGCTTTTCACTGTTTTATGGGACCATATGTTTCTCATAATTTCTCACTATTCTCCTATGTAGAGTTTTGCCAATGAAAAGTCATTTAAACCACTAAGTTCTTTGGTTTCCATATATCTTTGGAAGAGAGAGTAAATGTTGATGAATACATTTTTGGTCATTTTTCGATTCTTCATCACAATGGAAATCTATTAATTTTTGTGTAAAAATATTATTTTCCACTTTTATCCGTATCTTACTGTGCAATGTCATTAACTTATTTGAATAAGAAACATTGGAATTATTGCAACTGCACATATTGTCTTCTTATCTTTTTCCTTTTTTTGAAATTCAACATTAATTGTTACCTCTGGTAAATGGAAAACAGGATAATTGTATAATAAGAATTGATTCTGAAATTACTCCTGCAAGAAGTTAACTCTTAAGGCAGAGGCAATATGATTTATTTTTGATGCTTATGCTGTCTAATTCCTCCCTAAGATTTCAATGGTAGAATAAATGTCTGTCAGTTATCTTATAGGCAATTGGATGGTTATGTTTTTCTTTTTCTTTTTGTGTTAAAATTCATTGGCCACCAGTATCATACTTGAAGCTTTTACGGAATGGTAGAACCTGGTATCCTGTAATACTATCAAAATAGTCTTTGATCATTCAGTGTCACATTCATGCCTCGGTGATATAACAGAGTAAAACTTTTTGGAGGTCAGGTTGAAGCTATTGAAACTGAATGCAGTGATTTAGACTATATTGCCAGCAAGGGTTGGTTTGTTTGTTTGTTTTGCTGAACTCTGCATACTGTTCACATGAGTGTTTGCATTTTTTGCATTATGTTTGCATTAAAGAAAACTTGAACTACATAAAGATAAATTTAATGTAAAAATTATTAAAAGACATTGTATGCAGGAGATTCTCCTCTTTTTCATTTCTTCTAATTTTATCTTGATGTTGATCTTTGCTTGATCTGGTTGCTAATAGGATGTAATAAAATAATTTATATAAAGTATTTTATAACAACAACATCCTATGGAAATGTGAATTATTTTCAATTGTGGCTGAGTTTTGATATGTTTTTCACAAATTATCAAAGACATGGAAATTTTCTTTAATAAACATATGGGGGAAATGTATTTCATTTACTAAATCAGAGTACACTTTGATGAAATACAGCCCTAACAGCAGCAAGCTGCAGGCTAATGCACATTTATTTGAGATCTGAAAAACAAATCTACAAGATGGGTCATGATACTGAAGTCAACAATTCAGAGGCTTTCATCTTCCTCATTTGAGGATAATAGTCTTAGATTCAGTGAAATCCTAATTGCAACCAATATCTTGTTTCATTCCCAGAAGGCTTCTTTTGATTTCTCTACCTGCTTTCCTAATAAAATAGCAGCAGTGATGAAGATATGTTTTTTTTTTTTTGTTATTTAGGAGGAATAACTATTTTTCATACCATGGGTACTTCTTTAAGGGCGTATGAATTCAAGTCAAAGATTCATACTTTAAATACATCTAAAACAGCCATGGTGAAGATAGCATGTTGAATTTATGATCAATAAGAATGCAAGATATTCTTCTTGCTTCCTTGGAGACATGCTTAAGAATTTATTTAACCCTACGGCTACTTTTTGTGTGCTTCTGCAAAGGACATCTCTGTAATGTTAGATGTCCTCATTCTCCTGAATGGTCTGAGTATTATCAACAATATAAAACAAGACATTAAAAAAGAAGAGTGGAAAAAAAAGAGCTACTGGGGAGCTATCCAACCATTCTTAAGTTGGATGCCATGCCTGTCTGTCTTTCCTTGACAAGCAATTATCTTCTAATTGAATAACTCAGAGCAAAATCATACTATACCCTTTTCTACCTTTCCAATATTATTAAAGTTTATTCCCCTCCAAATATATTTTTTAATCTGGTGAAACCCATCTCTTTTCTTCTCCTCATACCAGAAACTCTGTCTCCTAGTTCTGTGAATTTTCAGTTGTTATTTCCCATACCTAGAATACTTTTCTTCGATGGCTATGCTTTCTGGCTTCCATGACTCATTTAATGTCTCAGCTAAAATCTCACATTCTGTTAAAAAAGTCTTTTCTTTCCCCCCGTCAATTCTAATCCTCATACCATCAGATTTTATCCAACATATACATCTTTTGTTTGTACATATTTTTTGCATCATTTTTCTTTGATTTGATTGAAAGTTAACCGTTTGACCTTAATATCAACTCTAGTCCTCTGAATGCTGTCATTATAACTTTGAAATGATGACCTTTCCTACCTGAACCAAAAGCTTTTAGTCTCATTTAAATTCAGGTGGTATTGTGTGTGTGTGTTTTTTTTTTTTCTCCTTGAAATACATTGAGCAAACTTTGAGCTAAAATGTACTTATAATAACAAAACTAAATTTTTAGTCCTATTTAATTAATAATTAATTATTAATTTTAGGGTGTTTTTTTTTTTACTTTGTATCCCCAGTGCTTAGTATAGTGTCTGGCTTAGAGCAAGCACTTAATAAATGGTTATTGTTATTCTCTGACTTCACATGGGCTTTCTTCTTGCTATGTATAAACCTTCCTGGAAAAGAGAACTGAAGACAATTACTTGTTTTCAATTTCCTCATGCTTTTTTTCAGGACAGTTATTTCAGGGTCAAAGAAACATTTTGAATATACTTTAAAGAAATAATTTTTCCTTGTTGTCATTTGCATTGTAAATCATTCCATCCATCCATCAATCAATAAATGTTTATTAAATATCTTTTATGTGCCAGGCCCTGTGATAAGCCCCAGGGATACAAAAAAAAGTTGCATTGCCTGTTCTCAAGGAGCTTTCAATATATAGGCAAATCATTGAAATCATTTAAAGTCAGAATGGAAATGTTCAGGCCTGTAAATGCTAAGTATTATATTGGTCTTCAGAGACTATTAATTATGGTAATAACACATTCAATTCTTCTGATTTTGATAAATCTTTTAATTGATACTGTCTTATAATGACAATATTAGTAATGTAAGATAATAGAATTATAGGTAGAAAAGATTTAGAATCTATTGAGCTCAGACTTCTTTATTTAGAATTAAGGAAACTCATGACAGGAGAGTTCAGTGACTTGTCCTTGGTCACACAATTAATTAGCATTTGAGACAAGAGTTGAATTTAAATCTTCCAGCTTCCATATCAATCAATTATATACTATACCATTAGCATTTCTTCTGATTAGAAGTCTATAAAAGAAGTTCCATATAGTACTTGTGTTGGGAGATAATACTAATAATGTTTTCTGAGGGTTATTTAATGAAAGAAATTAGTTGTGTTTGTAGATTTGTGTTTAGAACATTTTTAGGAGCATTGCATATTGAGACATATAAACATGTTCAGATAGCATTATTTTACTATATGTGAACATCAATAATAAATTTATTAGAGGAACATATTCTTTATTTAGGTCTTTTGCCATTGAGATCTTCATTAGTCTCTGTAATTTAATTTATGGCACAACTTCAATGCTGGACTTGTAGTCTGGAAGAACTGAGTTCAGAACTGACCTCAGACATTTAATAGTTGTGTATCTAGGCAAGTCACTTAACTTCTATTTGCCACAGTTTCCATAGTTAAAAACAGGAATATTAATAACAACAACCTCATAAAGTTATTAAAAGGGCCAAATAAAATGATATGCAAAGCAATTTGAAAATTCAAGTTTTTATATGTGTTTATTATAATCTATGTATTTTGTTTTAAATTGCAATAAGCTGCTTCAAGAAATAATACATTCACTGGTATTGGGGATATTTAGGATATTAAGACATTTTTGGTCAGATATTCAATTTTCCTTCCTTGGAACTTTATGAATTCCATTCTTTTAAGTAGACTATCTTTAGTCTTATCTCACAGTGTATGGGGAATATAACAGAATTCTTTTAAGGGTACTCAAATTTCTATGGGTAATTTTTTTTTTTACTTAAGTACCAAGAAGAAGGCTGATTGACATTGGCTTGTTTGAATGTTTTCATAACATATTTGCTAATACAACACAGGAGATGCATCATATTCTTCAAAACATCTGGGAGCAATAGTATTTGTATCTTGAACCAAAACTGAATAATCAAATGACTATCAAGAACATAAACATTCTAGATATGGTTTTATGTGTTAGGGATATAAAGACAAATAGAAAAAAATGTATCCAAAAAAGTTGAATTTTGATGGTTGAAAGTCTTCCAATATCAAAAATATTGGAAGACATCATAGGAGATTAAAAGAAACTTCACTCTGATAATGAAATATCTTTATTATCAGATGGATTAGTCAAATAATTGAACTGGATGTGGCTTTAAAAATTGTCCAGTCTAACCTACTAACTTTTTGCATAAAAAAATCAATATTAAGGATAACTAGATCATGACTGGACAACTACTTACTGACAAAGCTAAGCCTTGATTCCAAGACTCTAGACTCTTCTTCAAGTGTTCTTTCCAATAAATGATGTCCCCCACATAAAGAATGAGTTTCACAATACAAACCAGTTACCTCACATTTCTAAATTATTTGATAGTTTGGAAAGCGAAATACACAGAATTTTATGTATATTAATTTAGGAAGACAGGAGAGTTTCAAACAGGAATTATTATAAATCATATTAACAATCACAAGCCCAATCCAGGAATAAGGAAGAATAGCTCAATATCCACAATTTTATGTACTTTTTCCAGATCAGTGATTTTATGAAGTATGATTTTAGAGGATAGGAACTGAACCTGCGATTTCATTGCTATAAGAAACTATCTAAATAAAGACAGTACTTCTAGCAATGCAGATTAGCACCTTTTTTACAACATAAAATATTTTTAAGAAAAAATTTATTAATTGTTTTATTTTTCTGGTTTTAAATGTATATTAACTTTTGAAATACACATTTCTTCATAATTCATGTTGGCAGAGAAAAATCAGAACAAAAGAAAAAACCTACAAGAGAAAAAAAAACAAAAAAAGTGAACATAGCATGTGTTGATTTACCTTCAATCTCCATAGCTTTATTTCTGGATGCATGTCATTTTTTATTTAAAGTTTATTGGGATTGTCTTGGATCACTGAATCACTGAGAGGAACCAAGTAGTTGATCATCACACATTCTTGCTGTTATTGCATACAATTTATTTCTGGTTATAGTTGTTTCTCTCAGCATCAGTTTATGTAAATCTTTCCAACCTTTTCTAAAATCAGTTTGTTCATCACTTTTTATAGAAAAAATATTCCTTTACTTTCATATACCACAGTGTATTCACTGATCCCCCAATTGATTGATATCTACTCATTTTCCAATTCTTTGCCACCACAAAAAAGAGCTGCTGCAAATGAATATTTTTGCGCATGTGGGTAGTTTTCTCTCCTTTATGATTTCCTTGGGACACAGACACAGTAGTGGTACTACTGGATCAAAGGATAGGCAATGTTTTATAGCCCTTTGGGAATAGTTCCAGATTATTTTCCAGAATGGATGAATCATTTCACAACTCCACCAATTAGTGACCATTAGTGTTCCAATTTTCCCACATTCCCTCAAACATTTATCATTAATGATTATGGCAATAGTTATCCTGATACTGAACCAAGCCTGCATTCCTGGTATAAATTCCACTTGATCATAGTATATTACCCTGATGATAGTTGTAATATCTTTGCTAATATTTTATTTAAAATTTTTGCATCAATATTCATTAAGGTGTGTGGTCTGTTATTTTCCTTTCCTATTTTCACTCTTCCTGGTTTCTGTCACAGAAGGAATTAAGCAGGATTTCTTCTTTACTTATTTTTTTAATAGATTATATAGCATTGGAATTAATTCTTCTTTAAATGTTTGGTAGAATTCACTTTTAAATAGATCTAGCCCTGGAGAATTTTTGTCAGGGAGTTAACTGATTGATTTTTCAATTTCTTTTTCTAAAATAAAACTATTTCAGCAATTGGTTTACCTTTTCTCTTAACCTGAGCAATTTATACTTTTATAAATATTCATGGATTTAGATTAGATTTTTAGGTTTGCTGGAATGCAGTTGGGGCAAATAGCTCCTAATTATTGCTTTAATTTCTTTTTCATGGTGGGAAATTCATCCGTTTCATTTTTGATGCTGAAAAGTTTTTCTCTTTTTTCTTATTAAATAAATTTTAATTTTATTAATCTCTTCTTTGAGTTTCAGGATCTCTAATTTGATATTTATTTGGGAGTTTTTAATTTGTTTTTTTCTAGTTTTTTTAATTGCATATCCAATTCATTGATCTCTTCTTTCTCTATCTTATTCATGTAATGATTTAGAGAAATAAAACTTCTAAGAACTGCTTTGTTTGCATACCATAGATTTTGGTATATTGGCTCATTATTGCCATTCTTTTGGAGGAAATTATTGATTATTTCTAGGATTTGTTGTTTGACCCACTATTTAAGATTAGATTATTTAATTTCAAATTGGTTGTTCATTTTTCCCTGACCCTTTATTGAATATAATTTTTATTGTATCGTGGTCTGAAAAGGAATCATTTATTATTTCTGCCTTTCTGCACTTGATTGTGAGGTCTTCATGTCCTAATAGATGATCAGTTTTTGTGTAGGTGTCATGTCCTACCCAAAAAAAGGTGTATTTCCTTTCTGTCCCTATTCAATTTTCTCCAGAGATCTATCATATCTAGGCTTTATAATATTCTATTAATTTTCCTAGTTTCTATCTTGCATATTTTTTGTTAGATTTATCTGATTCTGAGAGGGCCAGTTTGAGGTCCCTCATTAATACAGTTTTACTATCTATTTCTTCCTATAACTTCCTAAATATTTTCTCTAAGAATTCATATTTTCTACTACTTGGTACATATACATTTAGTATCATGACTACTTCATTGTTTAAGCTATCCTTAATGAAGAGGTAGTTTCCTTCTTCATGTCTTTTAATTAGATCTAATTTTACTTTTGCTTTACTGAGATCAGAATTGCTATCCCTGATTTTTTTTTGCTTCAGCTGAAGCATAAAATAAATTCTGCTCCAGTCTTTCCCCCCTTACTCTCTATGTATCTCTCTGTTTCAAATGTATTTCTTGTTAACAACAGATTGTAGGATTCTGTTTTTTTAATCTACTCTACTAATTGCTTCTGTTTTATGGGAGAGTTCATTCCATTTACTATCAGATTATGATTACCATCTATATATTTCATTCCATCCTATTTTCTCCCCTGTATCTACATTTGTTCTTTCTTTCCATTCTGTTCCTCCTTAGTAGTGTTTTTTTTAAACCCATCCCACCCATTATTTGCCCTATCTTCTATCACCCCTCCCCTCTTCTCTTACCTTTTTTTCCCACAGGGTTTCCTACCTTTCATTCTATCTAGGATCTCACTTTTTCCCCCTTTATTTTACTTCTTTATAAGGCTATATAAATTTCTATACCAAATTGAATGATAAAGTTCTTTGCTCTTTGAGCTAAATCTCAAGAGAGATGAGAGCAAGCTTCAGACAATGCTCTTTTTTCCCCTTCTTTCCCTCTAATGTAATATGTCTTTTGTACCTCTTCATGTGATCTCATTTGTCCGATGATATCTTCCTCTTTCCTCTTCTCTCACTGTAATCCTTTTTTTTTTCATTCTTTAGTGTCTTTTTCTTTGGTATCATCACATCAGAGTCCATTCATAATTATACCTTTCCTCTACTTGCCCAATAACAGCTATAGTTTTCCCATCTAAGGATATGAACAATATAAACTTTAAATAATTTATGTTTCCCTCATGTTTATCTTTTTATGCTTCTCTTGAGTTTTGTGTTTAAAAATCAAATGTTATCTTTAGTTCTGTTTTCTTTTTAAATAGAAGTTATTGAAAGTCTCTTACTTCATTAAAGATCCATCTCCTCCTCCAAAAGATGCTGCTTGGCCTCACTGGATAGTTAATTCTTGGTTGAAATTCCAGGTCTTTTGCCTTCCAGAATATGATATTCCAGATGTTTTGATTCTTTATTTGTAGACACTGTCAGATCCTGGGTAATCCTGATTGTTTCTCTTTGATACTTGAATTTTTTTGACTGGCAGCTTGCATTATTTTTTCCTTCAGATTGTAGTTCTTGAGTTTTGCAATAATATTCTTTGGGGTTTATTTTGTCTGATCTCTCTCTGGAGGTGATTGATCGATTCTTTCAATAACTATTTTCCACTGTGGTTCTAGTATTTCAGGGCAGTTTTATTTAATTATCTCTGGAATTATATCCAGGTTCTTTTTTTGATCATGATCTTCAGATAGACCAATAATTCTTAAATTATTTCTCCTAGATCTATTTTCCAGATTGGTTATTTTTCCAATGAGATATTTTACATTTTCTTCAGTTTTTTTTCTTTTTAATTTGTTTGACTGATTCTTGATGTCATATATTCACTAGCTTCCATTTGCCCCATTCTAGTTTTTAATGTGTGATGTTATTTTCTTCACTTCATTTTTGTATCTCTTTTTCTATTTAATTAATTCTACTTTTCAATGTGTTGTTTTCTTCAATGAATTTTATTTTTATTTTTTTTTTGCATTTGACCTATTGTGTTTTTTACAGAACTGATTTCTTCAGTGGATTTTTTTTTTTTTGCTTTTGGTCAATTGCATTTTTTTAAAGAATTATCTTCTTTTTCCAAGCTATTGATACTCTATTGCAGAACTCTTGTTTCTTTTTTAATTTTTCCTTCTATCTCTCTTATTTGCATTTTGAGGTCTTTTATGAGCCTAAGTTTTTTCAGTCTATCTGAAATGGAGATTGGTTTCATTTTGTCAGACTCTATTCAGAAGCTTCATGTGTTGTTCAAGGGAAACTGGAAGAACTGGAGCTTCACTCCATCATCTTTGACCTGGAAGTGCACAACTATACTTCACAAAACCTAGAGAAGAGAAACTGTATTATGAGAAGCAGGTCATCAATGATCTTTCTTCTCTGAAGGAAAGGAAAGCACCTTTTTGTGAAAGTTACTACTCTTATTTTGTTTTGTTTTTTTGAAGCAATTGGGGTTAAGTGACTTGCCCAGGGTCACACAGCTAAGAAGTGTTAAGTGTCTGAAGTCACATTTGAACTCAGGTCCTCCTGACTTCAGGGCTGTAGTTTGAACCACTATGCCACCTAGCTTCCCTTACTATAGTTCTTAAAAAACTTATTCATGAATTGTAATAGAACAGCCT
Source organism: Myrmecobius fasciatus (assembly GCA_023553655.1). Lineage (NCBI taxonomy): Eukaryota > Metazoa > Chordata > Mammalia > Dasyuromorphia > Myrmecobiidae > Myrmecobius > Myrmecobius fasciatus. The sequence goes on from JAJPUD010005160.1 coordinate 165,682, forward strand.
CTTCAGGATTCAAATAACTGTACTTTCTTCATTACACAACCTTCAGTAAAAATTGGTTTCTAGATAAAGTCAAAAGAAAAATATTCTATAGTATTTTAATAATGTTAATAAACCTGGAAATTGGTTAGGAAAAAGATATAATTTATTAGATTACAAATTAAAGGAGAGGAGAATAATGTAGGATACTTTGACTAAATTTAATATTTTGCCTATGAGGAAATCACCTTCTCTTCTTAGTTTGCTAAATTGATGAACTTTTCCAAAGCAATGTCTTAGTTGAACCATTTATCTTTAAAGAGGTATAAAACTATGACAATTGTGAGGTGATTACAGCAATTTCAAATGTAAAAAAACAACAACAAAAAAGAAAGAAATCTGGAATAGAAAACAGTATTTGTGGTTGGATAATTCAATTAGCAGAGTGAAGAAAAAAAAAAGATATCAAGCATCAAATAGAGTAAGGTTTTCAAGAAGGATTAGGAATGAGAAAAAATGTGATTTTGCAATTAAGAGAACAAGTGTACATTTAGAGAACAATTTCAGTTGTGTCAAGTAGTAAGAGAAGAAATATAGACCCCCCCCCAAAATAAGTTTCCTAAAGAATTTGGCTAAAAGAAAATGGAAGAGAGATATATGACATTTATAAGAATAAAATGTATGAGAACTAGATAATTATGGCAAAATAGAAAAATTATGAGAGAAAATGTAAATGCCTAGAAAAATTCATCAGTACTATAAGTCAGTTTCATGATAGCATGTTTGAAGGGGTTCTGAATGATGAACAATGCTTTTGTGTTTTCCTACTCATCATCAAAGCAGGGCTTGCTTTTATTTGTTAACTAACTTATTTAATATTATCCCCAGTTATATTCAAAATAATTATTTTAACATTTGTTTTTAATATTTTTGAGTTCTAGGTTCTCTCCCTTATGCCCACCCACAATTAAGAAACCACATGTGAAGTTATGCAGCACATTTCCATAAAAGTCAAATTTTTTAAAAAGAGAGAGAGAGATAGAACTCCCACCTTAATGAAAATAACCTCCTTCTAAAAAATTTAAGTTAAAAATAAGAAGAGATATAGAGAGAATGATAGAGAATTGTTCAATATATATATATATATAGATTTCAGCAGTTCGTTCTCTGGGTATGGATAGGATTTTTATTATAAGTCCTTCAGAGTAAGTGTGGATGATTATACTACTGAGAATAACAAAGTCATTTATAGCTGTTCGTCCCAGAGAAACTTGCTTTGATTTTTTTTTACAATTAGTATTGTTAATTTTATTTCCTCCCATGTATTCTCTATCCTTTCATCTTGTCCTCCCACTCCTTTCCCCAATATGTCCTCTCTTTTATCACCCTCCCTCCCTTCCCATTACCCTCCTATTTTCCTGCAGGGTAAAACAGATTTCTATACCTCTACTGATATGTATGTAATTTCCTACTTGAGCCAATTTTGATATGTGTAAAGTTCACTCACTCACCCTCTTCTCTTCCCCACTGTAAAAGATTTTTCTTGTTTTTTTTTTGTTGTTTTTTTATATCAGATAATTTGTAGCATTCCACTTCTCCCTTTCCCTTTCTTACAGTACATTTCTCTCTCACCCTTTAATTTCATCATTTTTTACAAAGAGATCCCTTCATATTCAACTCACACCCATGTCCTCTGTCTATATATATATATATATATACTTCTTTTAACTGCCATAATAACAAAAACATTCTTATCAATTGCAAGTATCATCCTCGCATGTAGGAATATAAACAGATAAATATTATTAAGTCCCTTATGATATTATTTTCTTGATTACCTCCTTATACTTCTCTGGAGTCTGGTATTTGAAAATCAAATTTTCCATTAACTTCTGTTCTTTTCATCAAAAATGCTTGAAAATTCTGTTTCACTGAATGACCACCTTTTCCTCTGAGTGATTATACTCAGGTTTGATGGAGAGGTGATTCTTGGTTGCAATTGTAATTCCATTGCTCTCCAGAATATCATATTGAAACTGCTCAATCTTGTGTTATCCTGACTTTGGCTCCACTATACTTGAATTGTTTTTTTTTTTTTTTTTTTCTGAATGCTTGCAATATTTTCTACTTGATTTGGGAGTTCTGGAAATGTTTATTTTAGGATCTCTTTCAGGAGGTGATTGGTGTTTTCATTCAATTTCTATTTTACCCTCTGGTTCTAGAATATCAGGACAATTTTCCTTGATAATTTTTTGAAAGATGATGTCCAGGTTCTCTTTTGGTAAGGACTTTCAGGAAGACCAATAATTTTTAAATGATCTCTCCTGGATTTATTTTCCTGTTCAGTTGTTTTTCCAATGAAATACCCCCCCCCTTTTTCCTATTTTTTCTTTTCTTTTTTTTTAATTTTGCTTTATTGTATCTTGATTTTTCATGAAGTCAATATCTTCTTTTTGCTCAATTCTATTTTTAAGGCATTATTTTCCTCACTAAGCTTTTGTACCTCCTTTCCCAACTGACCAATTTTGTTTTTAAGGCATTTTTCTCTTCATTAGTTTTTTGTATTGCCATTTGCACCTCTCTAAATTCTTTCCCTAATTTTTCCTCTATCTCTCTTACTTGATTTTCAAAGTCCCTTTTGAGTTCTTCCATGACCTGAGCCCATTTCTTATTTTTCTTGGAGGCTTTGGATATAGGAACTTTGACTTTGTTATCATCTTCTGAGTGTGTGTTTTGATCTGTCTTGTTACCATAATAACTTTCCATGATCAGAAACTATTTTTTTTTGTTTTCTGCTTAATTTTCCTAGCTTATTACTTGGCTTTTAACTTTTAGTTAAAGTAGGGCTCTATTCAGTGTGGAGAAGGCATTGTCCCAAACTTCAGGGGTTTTGTGAAGCTGTTTTCAGAAATCCTTCTAAGAATCTGACCACTATTTTCTTTCTTTTTGTTAATTTAATTTTTTTTT
>JAJPUD010005161.1:0-25596 GCA_023553655.1 Myrmecobius fasciatus
GGGGTGAGGGGCGGGGGGAGGGAAAGGAAAAGCTTGGGAAAAAAAAAGTTTTTTTTGCAAAGGTCAATGTTGAAAGGTCACTCATATGTTTTGCAAATAAAAAGCTTTATTAAAAAAAAATAAAAGAACTAATATGATGGTTAAAGGCAAATATAATATATTATACTTGACTTCAAAAATAATAACAAGAAGTTTTTATTTGTAAAGTTGTAAGACATATGGCTAGATAGCAGCTTATAATAAAATATTGGAAGATTTTTAATGGGGAATAAGTTCAAAAGATCTCAATAGTATGATATTATGGTCCAAAAAAGAGTTGATGTGGTCTCCTTTTGAACCAAAATGAATAGATAATATCTAGGAAGAGTTTATGTTGTAGTTCATCATCTGAATTGATCAGATTTCATCTGAACTATTGTGTTCAGTTTAGGAAATCAAACCAGTAAAATTCTTAAATAATAACTGAGGGATGTTCAAAATAGGGAGGTTGGGATATGAAGGATCTCCCTTTACCTTCCCTTCCTTTCAACTTCACTATTAATGTCAGGCCCTACTAAGCTCCCAGTCAATCAGATTTACCTTTGTTGTGTTCCTTTATTCCTTCTTTTCACTCATCTAAGACATTATTATTATTGCTCTTTTTACTGTTACTCTTACTATGTTATGATACTACTATTAACAAATCTTGTTATTTCTGTCTTCAGAACATCTCCCTTCTATGATCTCTTTTGTTTCCTCATATAATTACTTACTTTGTTCAGACCTCATCGCTTTTCTCATTGGTGCAATTGCCTTGGGATTCTTGTCATTCCAGTCTATCTTCTACCTAGCTACCAAAGTGACTCTCCTAAAGTGAAGATCTGGCCATGATGCCCCACCCTTCCTCCCCACTATGCCCCATAAATAAACTTCAGTGACTTCATATTACCTCTACGATCAAATATAATGTTCTCTGGTCCTTTCCTACTTCTTTCCCAAAATTTTTATACTTTATTATCCCCTACACATCCAACAATCCAGAAACCTACTTGCGTTTCTTCCATCTTCTTTCTCAGTGGCTTTGTACTGACTAATTGGAATGCTCTTCCTCCTCACCTCTTTTAATTTCCTTGAATTTCTTCATGTCTCTGCACAAATCTCACTTTCTTCAGGAAGTCTCTTCTTGTCCCTCCAGCTGGTAGTGCTTTATTCTCTTAGACTGCCTTCCATCCACTTTATATAACTTTTGTGTACCTAGTTATCTTTTTAAAAACATTTTATTCTTATCATTACATGTAAGGACAATTTTCAACATTCATATTTTCTGAAAGATTTTGAGTTTCAAATTTTTCTCCCTCCCTTCTTTTCCTTTCCACTCCCCAATGTGGCAAGCAATCTTAAATAAGTTATACATGTGCAATCATGTAAAAACATATTTTCTCATTAGTTTTGTTGTGAAGAAAAAAAGAACAAAAGAAAAATGGGAAAAAACAAGCAAAAAAATGAAAACTATGTTTCATTTCACATTCAGACTCCCTCAATTCTTTCTCTGGACATTTTCCTTCATAAGCCTCTTTATCTTGGATCACTGTATTTCTGAGAAGAGCTCAGTCAAATGTAGTGGATCATTTCAGTGTTATTGTTACTGTAGTCCCTAGTTATCTTTATGCTATTTCCATCATTACAATTTAAGATCCTTGAAAGTAGAGATTGTTTTTGCCTCTCTTGTATCTCCTGCATTTAAGACAATGCCTAGCCCACAGTAAGCACATAATAAATGCATGTTGACTAACTGACCACTGACTCTATTGTGCCAAGTAAAATATTTGAGGCTATTTTTCTTAGATACTTGAAGGCTGGGGAAGAAGGGAGAGTGTTTTGAAGGATTATAAGATATATTTGAAGGACAGTAGCAAATTTTATTTGACTGAGGGAAGGTAAGTCTTAAAAAGTGGAAGAAATAGGCAGGAGCCAGCATGTAAGACGCCTTGAATGACAGATTAAAGACTCTGAAATGTATTTGAGAGGAAATAGGTACCTACAGAAGACTTTTGAACCGAGATGAAACAGATAATATCACTTCCTTCTTGTTCTTCCACCATTGAATTTTATTTGTATTTTAAAGCCCACCTTGAATGCTTGCTTTTCTATATACCTTCTGGGATTATGGTTTATCCTTTTGATTAACTGTAGGTACCAGTCTAGAAAGGATCCTATCTTCACTTTATAATTTACCCCTTTCCAAGTAGGTATAGAACAAACGTTTCTTGGATGAATCAAATGATGTTTGTTCTGTGCTTTGAAAACCTGTTAATAAGAACAGATAAAGAAAATGAAGAGGAGTAATAGAAGAATTAAAATTAGAATTGGAATAAGAAAAAAAAAGGATGAGGAAGAGGAGGAAGAAAAAAGAAGAGAAAAAAGAGAAGAATGAGAATTAAAATTTAAATTTGAATAAGAAAAAAAAGAAGAAACAGAAGAATTAGAATTAGAATTGAAAAAAGAAAAGAACAAGGAGGAGAAGAGGAGGAGGAAGAAGAGGAGAAATAGAAAAATTAAAATTAGAATTGCAATAAAAAAGGAGGTAGAGAAAGATGAGAATTTTCTTCCTATGGTGAAAGCAAAAAAGCTAATTCTATTTATGTGGGAGGAGGGCAGGGCTGGTATATTTTAGGTGCTTATTGGCAAGCTGATTACACAATCAGAATTGCCTAAGATCTTGTGCTGGCTCATTACCCCCAAGTCTGCACTGATTTTTGGTAATGAAGCAAAACAGAGATGGGCAGAGCAAAGCATTCCATTACCCAATTACCATTATATGTTGTCAGAAAATAATTACGTTATTCGCACACATCCATCCTAGCCACATTGTCACATAATCTTATTATTCTGTTGCTCTAAGAGCATATCCTCTTTTTAAAACCCTTATGTCCTCCAAATGTCCTCTGGTTTTCCAAACAGAACCTTTATAATGTGGGGGTGGGGAGTAGGGCCCTATTCCAGCAGAGCGCTGCTAATTTGAAAGGGAACAGATTCCATAATTCCATACTTCTGTTATGTTAAACATTTGCTGTTAAATCTCTCAAGAAATCTCAATTCATCCATTCCAAGTATCTCCCGAAGTCCCAATTTAATCCACTCTCAGAATTATGAAGAGATGCACAAATCATTTACCTTCTGTCCTCAGTCAGCCTTTTGCTTTTGCCTCATTTTGAATACCAGTCGTTTAAGTTTTGGCTTAGCCTGTTTTGTTTGTTTAAAAAGTCACCATCCAAAAGCCTTAGTGGAGTTTTGGGTGATTGCCATTCTGTCTAGAGAAGGAAAGAGATTCCTTATTGCCAGGGGCAGTGGCATTTTAAAATGTCTTTGAAAGTCGTTCGGGAAGGGAACTCCCCAAATGTATTAGGCAATGATAGCATTAATGGAATAAGTATATTTTCTTCCTCCAAAGAGACTACTGTGAAAGACAGTACTCCCTTAGGTACATAAATTCTGATGTTTTTATAAAAACATCTTTTTTTGTCTAAGCCTTATAGAAATCTTCAAATGAATTTCAAGACTCCAAATCAGTCCTTTCTTTACCATCATCCTATCCAATACTGGACATTGCTCAAACACAGAAGTTTAAAGAAAAAGTAGAAAAGGGGCAGCTAGGTGGCACTGTGGATAGAGCACCAGCCTGGAAGTCAGAGGATCTGAGTTCAAATCCTACCTCAGACACAACATTTTCTAGCTGTATGACTTGGGCAAGTCACTTAACCCCAATTGCCTCAGCAAAAAGAAAACAAAAAGAAAAGAAAAAGCAGAAAAGGGGACAAAACTCTCTTTAAAAAAAAAATCTTTGTCCTGGCTGAGTTTGGTGGTAGGGATACTTATTACTGAGTGAAACTCAGTTCATCACTTTGAAAATATTTCATGAGTGCTTAAATCCAAGTGGAGTAGTCACAAAAAGAAGGCTTAAATTATAAATGCCATGTGACCTTTCTGCTCCCAGTGAAATCCCCTGAATGCCAGTTAAATATCGACTGAAATCAGATGTAATGCCATGCTCCTTATAAAAAAAAAAAAAAAAAAAACAACACACAACCACACCAGTATAGAGAGAGGCAGGGAGGGAGAGGAGAGAGGGAAAGAGAAAGGAGAAAAAAGGGGGGAAGGGACAAAGGGAGAGGGAAAGGGGGAAGGAGTTGAAAGAACCAGTCTTGGAAATTTAAAATTTAAGTAAACACAATAAAAAACAAAAATTGGAAAAAGAAATTTCAGAGCAATGTAGCACAAGGCCATTGCTACTATCCTGAAGTCAGTTATTCTTAACTAGCCTCCATTCAAGGCAATTTCCTGGCACCTGTCTCTGTCTCAAGCTACCCTTAACCTGAGCCCAGCTTGTTTCATAAAAAATCTCTTTTGATTCTGAAAGGCAATCTTAGTTTGGGTTGAAAAGAGTTGACAGTGTTGCTTTCATCTCCCTGGCCCAGTTCTTGTGATATAAAACAATAATTTAGGAGCATTTGTCATGCAAGATTTGAAACCATCCTCCTGTGGCAGCTTTGCACTTAAGCCCCCTGCAGCTGGGTGGCTGCTGACAGTAATTAGGAAGGCAGAACAAGAGCAGAGTAATCTTCCTAATCCACTGCTCTCTTCACGTCATCCCCTTGCCTTCCTCCTCACTCCCAAATCAGTAGTGATTCCTCATTGCCTACCAAATATACTTATCTTGGCATTGGAGACCTACCATAATTTAGTTTTAACCTATTTGATGACATGAATACTGTGTATGATGCTCCAAGAAAACAGAATTATTTTTTGTTACTCATGCTTCCTTACATTCATCACTTTCTGTTCTGCAAGTAGTCGGGAAAATCTGAGATGGAAACCAGCCTCAGACATTTAATAGCTGTGTGACCCTAGGCTAGTCACCTCAACTTTGCCTCAGTTTTATCATCTGTAAAATGGGGTTAATAACAGCACCTAACTTTCAGAGTTGTGTGGCTCAAATCAGAAGATTGTAATGTACTTAGCATAATCCTTGGCACATAGTAAGCACCATGTAATTGTTAGCTATTAATATTATGCCACATATTTTTCAATATTTCAATTTTCACTATTTTAAGAATAATCTTCCCATGAATTTTTCATTGTCCCTTGAGATCCTAGCCATGTTTCAAGGCCCAATTCAGATGCCATCTCATCCACAAACTGTTGATAGTTTTCATCCACCCCATGGTTTTTTCTTTCAGATCTCTCATAAGTAGCACTTTATTTGTACTTCTCTATCACATCATGTGACTTGAGCCTGGGGTGCAGAGACAACTGAAGTGCTGGAAATAGTGATTTCTGAGTTTGGGAAAAGTCATATAAACCACAGCCTTAATTTAGTTGATAGAGTGCAGCAGGGACCCTGGCATACCACAAGGCCACTGCTAGGGAAAACCATAGAAGGAGCAGGAAAGCTTTTTATTTTAATCATTTTTTCTTTCTAAATAGATGCTAATCTCAACTTTTTATACTGCTGAAAACCAAAAAGACCACCAATAATCTCTGTTAAAATTGTGACTCTAGGACAAAGCCGCAGATATACCATCCCAGGTATGACTCTGGCCATTTACTAAGTCCTTACCACCTGACTTCATTAAACCCACTTTCTTTTGTATTAACTCATTTAAGACCCACATGACTAGTTTCTTCTACTGAGTTTTTGACAACCATTTGTCCTAACTCCTCTCATTCCCCAACTATTAGGACCCTATGTGAGGAAAATACCATGTGATTTATTCTATCTTCTTCCCCTTCTTTTTACCCTGTTTCTTTCTTTTTATTATCATTATTAAAGCTTTTTATTCACAAAACATATGCATGTGTAATTTTTCAACACTGATCCTTGCAAAACCTTCTGTTCCAAATTTTCCCCTCCTCCCCCACACCCTCCCCTAGATGTTAGGTAGTCCAATACATGTTAACTATGTTAAAATATATGTAAAATCCAACATATAAGTATATACATTTATACAGTTATCTTGCTGCACAAGAAAAATCAGATCAAGAAGGAAGAAAAAAAAAACCCTGAGAAAGAAAACAAAATGTAAGCAAGCAACAACAGAAAGGGTGAAAATGCTATGTTGTGGTCACCACTCAGTTCCCTCAGTCCTCTCTCTGGGTGTAGATGGCTCTCTTCATCACTGAACAATTGGAACTGGTTTGAATCATCTCACAGTTGAAGAGAACCATGTACATCAGAATTGATCATGTTATAGTCTTGTTGTGTATAATGATCTCCTGATTCTTGCATTAATTCATGCAAGACTCTCCAGGCCTCTCTGAAATCATCCTGTTGGTCATTTTTTACAGAACAACAATATTCCATAACATTCATATACCACAATTTATTCAGCCATTCTCCAGTTGATGGGCATCCATTTAGTTTCCAGTTTTTTGCCACTACAAAAAGGGCTACCATAAACATTTTTGCACATGTGGGTCCCTTTTCCTCCTTTAAGATCTCTTTGGGATATAGGCCCAGTAGAAACACTGCTGGGTCAAAGGGTATACACAGTTTGATAACTTTTTGAGCATAATTCCAAATTGCTCTCCAGAATGGATGGATCCGTTCACAGTTCCACCAACAATGTATCAGTGTCCCAGTTTTCCTACATCTCCTCCAACATTCATCATTATCTTTTCCTATCATCTTAGCCAATCTGACTGGTGTGTAGTGGTATCTCAGAGTTGTCTTAATTTGCATTTCTCTGATCAATAGTGATTTGGAGCACCTTTTAATATGCCTACAAATAGTTTGATTTTCTTCATCTGAAAATTGTCTGTTCATATCCTTGTATAGGTTCCATGAACTGCCGAGAAGAAAGTATATTCCTTTCTGTCTCCATTCAATTTTCTCCAAAAATCTATCATATCTAACTTTTCTAGTATTCTATTTACCTCTTTAACTTCTTTGTTATTTATTTTGTGGTTTGATTTATCTAGTTCTGAGAGAGCAAAGTTGAGATCTTTTACTATTATAGTTTTGCTGTCTATTTCTTCTTGCAGTCTCTTAACTTCTCCTTTAGGAATTTCCATGTATACCACTTGGTGCATATATGTTAAGTATTGATATTGCTTCATTATTTATGGTAGCCTTTAGCAAGATATAGTTTCCTTCCTTATCTCTTTTAATTAGATCATTTTTTGCTTTTGCTTGATCTGAGATCAGGATGGCTACTCCTGCTATTTTTTTACTTCACCTGAAGCACAATAGATTCTGCTCCAGCCTTTTACCTTTACTATGTATATATCTCTCTGCTTTAAATATTTAAATGTGTTTCTTGTAGACAACATCTTGTAGCATTCTGGCTTTTTGTTATCTGCTTCCACTTTATGGGAGAGTTCACCCCATTAATATTTATGGTTAAAACTATTAATTCTGTATTTTCCGCCATCTTATTAACCCCAAATTATACTTTTCTTTCTTTTTCCTCTTTCCCTCCTCCCCAGTATTTTACTTCTGAGCACCACTAGCCTCTATTTTCTATTTCACAAATTTTGTTTTTTAAGGAATTATTTTTTTTTCTATTCACAAATTCTGTTTTTCAGGGAGTTGTTTTCTTTTTCCATTTTGTCAAATTAATTTTTTAAGGAGTTTTACATTTTTTCCATTTCACTGTTTTGTAGTTACTTTTCTTTAGATAATTTCTGTGTTGCCTTTTCCAAGCCCTCTCGTAAAGTTCTCATTTCTTTTCCCTGTTTTTCTTCCAGCTCTCTTTTAAGATCTTTTATAGTTTCTTCTAGGAGAGCTTTGTGTGGGGACCAATTTATATCACCCTTTGGGACTTCATCTGGAGATGATCTGCTTTTAGTCCCCTCAGGGTTTGAAATCTGCTCTTCCCTTTCACCCTAAAAACTATCTATAGTCAGAGTTCTCTTCACTGTTTTACTCATTTAAAAAAAAATGTTAAAGTCTACTTTTAGGGCAGCAAAGATTGTCCAAGCTTCCTCTACAAGTGGCACTGGCTGAGTTGAGTCGGTGCTAACTCACTCCTGGTGCTGGGTGGGAGTGACCAGGTCCCTTGGGATTCTGGCATTTCGAGGATAACTATTTACCTTTTGTGCTTGTGTTGGATGTTTTATAACTTCTCTGCTGATCTGCTGGCTTGCAGCCAGGGCAGAGTAGCCAACACTGCTGTAGATTCCTCCCCTTAGAGTCTGCACTGCCTTGTGGAGCTCCCACCATCCCAGGTCTGTGCTGTCTGCACTCTGCATCTGTGCTCTGTCTATTTGCCCGCCCCCGCTGCCCCCCCCCCCCCGCCAGATTGAAACAGACTTATGGTGATCTTTGAAATTGTCTTCTGCTGGTAATTTGCTACACTCCTGATATTTATGGATTCTGCCAGTCCGGAGCTAATTCAGAGGCTGAATTTGGTATTTAGCCAGCCTGAGCATAGTAGGAGAAGGTCAGAAAGAAACATGTGTCCTTTCCACCATCTTGGATCTGCCTCCCTACCCTGTTTCTTGAAAGCAGCCCATCACTGCCTGGTGTTTTCAAGGGGAATATAAACTATAAAATGCTGTAGAGTAAATATTTAAAGGGCTAAGAAGAATATAATGGCAGATGAAAAGGCAATAGTTTCACAAATCCCCATAGTTCTAACACTTGAATGATAGTCTTGAACATAAGCAACAGGTACATCAATTTTACTCAGATTTGTTCAGAACCCAGGCTCCTCCTACTATACTTTACCTGAAATATTAATTCCATTTTAGTTGGCAATTAATATTATTTCCACTTTAATTGGCAATTTGCTCCTTCTTTATTCTTTCCCTCCTTCCTTCTCTCTCTCTTTCACTTTTTTCCCATTTTTCCTTTCTTCGTCTTTTTTCCTTTTTCCCCTCCCTCTTTCTCTCCCTCCTTCTTTCTTTCCTTCTTCCTTTCCTTCCTTTAAAAACAATAACATAATCATTAATCAATACCAACAGTAACCATCTTTGATAGTGTGCATTCTGCTCCACATCTACGTTTTTTGCTCCTCTACTTAGAAAAGAAATTTGTTTCCCTTTAAGTTCCACAGACTGAGAATTCATTACAATTTATTGTTCAGCTATTTTTTTAGTATTGTTATTTACAGAGTGATAGCATAACATTAAGGAGAGAGCCAGCAAGAGTTAAGTCCAAACTCTAGCTCTGACTATGTGATCCTAGGCAGGTCACTCAACTTTTCAATGTTATAGAGCAACTTTGTGGGGCAATGAATTACAGAGAAGGTGCTGATCTGTAAATAGAGATGTATCAGCTGGATATTCTCCATAAGACAGAAATGTCAAGCCCTGGCTCTATTCCTATTGTTTACATTATTATATTCATTGTATAAATTGTTCTCTTTGTTTTGCTTTTCTTACTCTGCACTACTTCATGCAAGCATTCCTACATTTAAAAATTCTTTATTTTCTTCATTGCTTATATCAGTTCTTGATTTTCCTATCATCTTTTCTAATTCTGTTACATTGATCTATATTCCCCATAGTCCTTGATCCTTATGAATTGCCTTGTTCTTTTGTCCAAAATTGAATTTCCCTCCTTCCCATTCTGAATCTGTGCTCACTTGTGACTGTACCCTTAACTTCTAACTCTGTGGCCTATGAGATCTGATGTTAATCAACATTAATGGATACACTTTTTCTTATTTTCAGTTTTTTATTCCAATCACTTTCCTACTGTATCTTAGCATGTATTGAGTAACTAGTCTTGATTTTATCTTCCTCTCCCAGGATTAGATGCTGCTGGTCAGATGAAAAGGACAATAATTACAAACAAAAAATGCACTATGATGTGGTAATATCAACATAATCTTATATCTCAGAATAATTTTTAGAGTCAAAGAACCCTTTACTACTTTTATTATAGGAATTGATATTCTTTTTTAAGAGACAATTATTTATTGGAGAGCAAAGATGAAGACAAGACAAGGTGTCCAGGTGGAGTAGTATGTCAGATCCTAAACTTGGAATCAGAAAGTCTTGAATTCAAATCCTGTCTTAGATCATTGCTGGCTTTGTGATCCTGGGCAAATCACTTATAATCTCAAAATTAATTTTTCTTATTTCCACATGCCCTACAGCATTTTTATAAGGATCAAGTAAAATAATGTATGTTAAATGTTTTATAAATTTTAAGGCATTATTATATTATCTAGTATTATTATGAATAACTTATGGCAAAATATATGTATTTGTGTACTTGTCATCTCCCTAACAATATTGTAAACCAGGATAGATCCGCATCTTTAGATTTGGTCTTTAGCAAATCACTTTTTTTTAAATTAACCTCAGTTTTCTCACTTATAAAAAATGGGGATAATACCTAGCTCTCAGAGTTGTGTGAAGATCAAATGAGATATTTTTTGTAAAGTGCTTGGAATGTAGTAATGATATAAACTGTGATCTTTGGGGGAAGGGTGGTCCTGGGTTAGAAATCTCAAGCCCCTCTAGAAGGGTCCCCACCCTCCTGTTCATAGGGGAAACTCCCAAATACCAATCTCTTCAACAGATTCAATTGGAACTCTTGGCCTGGAGCATAATCACTACCTATTGAGTTGAAAATTAGTCCCTCAAATTCATCTGGAGATTGTCTCCCTAGCTTCAGGCCCCCAAACCCCCATATAATCAAAGGCTGTGTGCCCAAACCTTTGCAAAAAAGTCCTAACATTTTCCATTGAAAAAGTTGTTTTCTCAGTGTAATAAACTCTCTTTCCCCCTTCCCCCCACAACCCTTGCCGTTCCAGTTTGTGAATTCTTTTGCAAAATCAGCTGCAAGGACTTTCATTTCTCATATCTCAACAACAGGTAATCTTTAGTACCTAGAACAAGGTCTTATGCCTAGTGGCAGCTAAGTGGCATAAAAGGATAGAACACTAGACCTGAAGTCAGCAATACCTGAGTTCAAATCCAGCCTTAAACACAAGCTGTGTGATTGAACAAGTCATTTAACTTAAGTCTGTCTCAGTTTCCTTTTACCTTTCAGGTAAAGATCAAATTAGATGCTATATGTAAAGCATTTAATGCACCACCTGAGACATAATAGGAGCTTATTTGCTTCATTTCTTCCCACATTTTGATGAAATAATCTAATATTTGTTAGCCAACTCAGTGAGGATATTAAAAGAACTGCAAATTTCATGTTAATTCAAATACTACTGACTTCTTTGCCCCATCCTGTTAAAGTAAGAAACTCTTCAGCTCTGCTAATCTGATTTCAATTGCTCCTCACTCTCATCTCACCTAAAACTTGTCACAAATATGTTCAAACACACCCTCAAAATTGTTTCTTCACAATACCCAAATATCTTATCGTGAATCATTTATCATCAGCAGACATAATTGGTAGGCAGAAATTTCTTTTGGTGAGAGAATCTTGACACAGGGAATTTTTAGCATGATTCATCTTTTTTTCTAATCTAAAGAATATTGTTCAAATAATGCCAATACCAACCTGCCCAGGTCTACATTCATAGGTTTACTTGTAAAATACAATTATATATGACTTTTCCAGCAAAATCATCGTCTATGAGAGCATTTATCATTTTATCTTGACGTGAATATGCTGAGAAGATTCATCCAGTTACAATCAGTTAATTAGATTTAGCTGTACATGAATGCCTTTAACTCCAGAGATGGCTAAAATAAAGGAATATTCTTATTACAAGAAACTGAGATCAGTTTTGAAAGTATTTTCCTGATCTGAATGACTCAGTGGTATGGCACCAAAATCTGATATATTGGAGGGAAATTGAGTTCTTTTAGTCCTTTTAAATGCCTAAATATTTTATGTAAGTTTTCATTTAATTAAGATTCAATTAATTAAATGCATAATGCCTGCTATATACAAGATGGTAGTCCCTGGCAAAAATACATAGATGACCAAGAAACAGTTCATGATGTCAAGCTGTGTACAGTTAATTGTTGGAGAATAATGTGTGCATTCACACTTAAGCACATATGTTCTTATATACATAAAAATTAGAACAGTTGGAAATTTTAAATGTTGGAAGGTTTGAGGCTGATGGTACAATAATCCAATATTGGTAGTTATGAATTGATATAACTATTCCAGAAAACAATTTGAAACCATGAGAAAAGTTATTTATTTATATACCAATCAATACAGATCAACCAATAATCATTTATTTAGCATTTACTGTTTGGAAGGCACTGTGCTAAGTGCTGGGAATACAAAACAAAAAGGAAATGACACTTTACCTCAAGGTGCCATTTTATTTGGGAAAATAAAATGTATAGGAAAAAAAAAAAGAATAAAGATGCCCCAAATACCAAAATTTCACAGAAACATTAGTGTGTGGCTGTATATGTGTGTGTGTGTGTGATAGTAAATACTGGGAACAAAGCCTATTGATTAAAGAATTACTTGAAATAATTGTGATATATGAATATAACATTATATGATATGTGAATAGCAACAACAACAAAAGAATTCAGAGAAATATGAAAAGATATATTAACTGATACATTACAAAGGGAGTAGAACTAGGAAAACAAACAATATGATAACATCAATTAAAAAACAAAAAAAAAAAACCCAAAACTCTTGATAAGAGAAATAATCTTTGTTCTACGAAATATGAGTAAATACACTTTTCTCCTCTTATTAGAAGGATGATATGTGGAATGTTACAAGTACTGTCAGAAGAGGCCTTCATTCTGGCTAATTTTATTTAAATATTTTTCATTTTTGCAGTATCACTCCAAGCTAGTCACTTAACTATCAATAAAACTTTATTTAAAACAATATGCCTTGTACACAAGGAACTTTAAAACAAAGTACAGTGTGAAAAAGAACAAAAGGTATTGAAAGCTATTGGAATTTCCTGCAGGGAGGTCACTTTTGGCTGGGA
The DNA here is from genome assembly GCA_023553655.1 of Myrmecobius fasciatus. Lineage (NCBI taxonomy): Eukaryota > Metazoa > Chordata > Mammalia > Dasyuromorphia > Myrmecobiidae > Myrmecobius > Myrmecobius fasciatus. Next base: position 12,873 of record JAJPUD010005161.1, read on the forward strand.
AAATTAGAGATTACATAATGAAAGTAGCATTTGAGCTGGATTTCAAAGGATGATTAGGAATTCAGCAGATAGGGAAAGAGGGAGTATTTTCTGCATATGAAATCAGGAATAAAGACTGAGAAAATGTGACCTTAGAATTGGAACACATTAATGAGAATAATATAAAATAGATAGGTGGAAGTTTTAATGAGAATCTAAGGACTTTGGTTTATATTCAATTGGCAGCAGGGAGCCATGGAAGGTTTTTTAGTAGCAGATAAGAACTTGATCAGAGCTATGCATTTGGAAGATTACTCTTGTAAACAGTGAATTAGCTAGATTAGAGAGAGGGTGGGGCAGGCAGACTGATTCAGTTTTTATTGTGTGAGATGGGAGCCTCCACTAGGGGAAAGGCAGTTTATCACAAAATAAAAATAGGTCATTAGAATTTGAAAGTGAGGTCAATAGATTACCTCCAGCCAAAATAATCTACACTGCAAATGAATGATCCATGATATGCAAGAGCTTGATGCTGGGGGATAGATGGCCTTAAACTCAAAGAAAAAAGAAGCCAGAGGGAAACTGAAAATTCTTTCTTTTCCCCTAGAAATCACTGGAAATAAGAAGATGCATATTTAAACTCTGCTGTAGCTTACTGTCAATCTAAATCTGAGAGCTATAGTATTTTATGCTCTAAGAAAACAGACAAGAAATTACCTGCTTGCTGAATCCGGTATGGATTTTCTCATCCATGAATTTGAGACAGAAGGAGAGGTATGTCAGGTCAGGCAGATGGTAACTCCCTTCTGTTCACAACTAAAGACTGATCTCCTCCAAACACAAATAGGCTGTGCAAAATTAGGACTAAAAACCTGGTGAACATAGCAATTGTCAAACATTCTAGAATGCTGCATTCAGACTACATAGGGTTATTGGCAGCAGGAAGCATGTCACTTATACTTGAGTGGTCAGAATAATCTAGCTACAAATTTGCTTCTTGTGCAGATTCTGAGTTTTGACCTACATAACCTACAAGCTTTTTTACATAGTTTCTAAAAGAAAAGAAGGAAAAATGAGACTATAGATTAAAGTTGAAACCAATGATGGGCAATGATTTTATTATTTATAAGACACAATTTGGTTTCATCTATGTTTCATGGAATTTGAATGATTGATAGAAGACATTTATATTGCCTGACAAAGGACATATTCAGATTGGACTAAATGACTTCCAAGTTTCTGAAAGTTTATATATATATATATATTTAACTTCATTTGTCAAAACTGATATTGAGGTCCTACTTCAAATACCGGAGATGACCCTAATTTCTTTAAGTCTATGGAGTGCAAATCTTACAAAACTGGAAGACTTCAGATAAGATCAATAATGAACTATATATCTTTTCTAATAACAAGCTTAGCAAAATTCAGAAAAGCAAATCTCTAAAAGTTTCATTCCCAGTTGATATTTGTTCTTGATATTGTCCATCACAGAAACTCATGAATACTGTCTAATGAGGATCAAAGATGGGCAAACAGTCTTAAGTGGACAAAATAGCCACATCAATTTGAGATCACCGATTTGTTGAAATTTTAAAGAAATAAACTCATAAAATTGTTTAGGGACATCATAGTACAAAATATAGAGGTGTATGGTTCTAGAATCAGGAAGACCTGAATATAAGTTTCACCCTCTAAAACATACTAGACGATTGACCATGGACAAGTCACTTCTTAGTGGACTAGGCAATATTCTGACATCATAAAATACTTAGGAGTTGACCTCAGTGAGTTCTCTACATCAGTGAAACCATAGGTTTAGCGGGGTTGTGTGTGTGTGTGTGTGTGCTTTGTGAGTGTGTATTTATAACTATGAAGAATATCTGTTACAAATGGGAGGATTATATGTAAAGATGACCACTGTTCATCCAAGTAGCAATGAGCATGAAAAACGACAACCTCCTTATATTACCAGCCTGCACTACCATTTTGATTTGTGAAGGAGAATTAATCTTTATAAGGTATTGTTTTGCCACCTATAATAATAATTCAAAAATTATTAAGTATTTGCTATGTGCCAAACACCAAAGTATTGTAGTTGCATATACAAATAATGAAACAATCTCTGCTTGCAGAAAGTATAAAAGATGAATACAGATAGCACAAATGCAAATATATACAAAGTGCTGAAATACAAATTTGTTTGAAGAGGAGAACATCAACATTTGGGGAAATTATGTGGCAGATGGTGCCTGAACTACATCATAAAGGAAAAGAGGGACTCCATGAACTTAGAGACTATAAGATAGACAAACAATATAACCTTAGGAAAGGCATGTAGAAAGAATGATACAGTATAATACAGCCAAGAAAGATGTAAGCAATTTTGGCAAATGTATATTTTTAAAAGATCTCTTCTTTCTAAATCTGATAATATGGTCATTTTCTAGCTCTGTTTACTTAATGCTTTACATTTAAATTGCATCTTCCATCAAAACTTTTCAAAAATTAAAAAAAAAAATCCTTAATTAAACCTCTTGGGATTTATGTGAAAGAATTATTTTTAGCCTTAATGGTTATTGAGAAGCCAGAGAAATGGAAGGAAGGTCCCCTGTTCTTGTCTCTAAAGCAAATGCCCCCAATTTGTTTTCAATGTTCACAAGGCTTATTTTACTGGAGAACAAAAAGGGCTTACTGGATTTTTACTATTTGACTATGAGTATGTTAGATGGCCTATAAGAAATTTATATTAGAGTTGGGGAAGCAATATGAACATATGAACAATCAATATTTTTTTCAGGGCTTCCCTTGTGAGGAGCAATATATGAGGTGCTTTGGGAAATTCAAGGTTTAGATAGTAGATGATTCTTGCTGTTACGGAGCTTATAGTTCAGTAAGGAGACACAAATACAGATAACTACTATGTAACATTATAAAACAAGTGAATGAAGAGTTTTATAAAAGAAAATACTTTGTGAAGTTTGAGTGTGAAGTGAAATTTAAGGGTGAGAGTTGATCCTCAAAAAAGAAAATTTTGAGGAAATGATAACATTTGATTGGCCCTTGAAAAAGAGGGATAAGAATTCAATTGATGTGGAGAAGAAAGTAAGGTATTCCAGGCATAGAGAAGAGTGTAAAAGGGAGAAAATACAACTTATGTTTAGAGAATAGAAAGTAGTTTAATTTGACTGAAATCTAGAGTGCAATTGAGCTATCAAACAAGAAATCCACCATGTCTTGGTATGGTGCTAGCCGTTGGGGAAAAAAAATCAACTGTGAAATAGATACTGATCTTAAAAATTCTATATTTTAACAGAAAGACTATGTGAATATGCATAGCTCCAGACAAAACACAATCAAAATATATGCAAGGTAATCTTGAGGATAGTAAGTAACTTGTAAGAAAGAATGGTAGACCAGGAAAGCCTTTATTAGGAAAATAGAAATTGAACTGAATCTTGAAGGAATCCAGTTTCCAAAGGATGAAGATTAAGAAGTACACATTCCAAGTCGGGGAATGGTGATTGAAGTCATAGAAATAGGAGATAAGATATCAAAATGGACAGAGTGTTTAGAGGAAAATAATGTATAATAAAATTAGAATGTAGGACAGACCCAAGTTGTTAAGAGCTTTAAATCCCAAAGAGAATAATTTATATTGAATTATATAGGGAATAGGAATCACTGGAGTTATTAAGTAAGGAAATATCATATTTAGATCAGTACTCTAGGAAAATCATTTTGGTGACTATGTATGTTGGATGGATTATTTTAACAGCCTAGGTGAGGGATGATAAAGGCCTGGAATAGAGTTTACTTACATGAATAGGAGAAAGGAATATATCAAAGAAAAATAGAATGTAGAAATAACAAAATTTGTCTTTTCATTTCCTTAATAATATAGATAAGAATGAAGAGTTGAGAAAGAGGCAAAGGTTGCAAACTTGGGTAACTGGAAAATTGTTGATGTCATTGGAAGAAATAATAGGAAAAAGACTATTTCAGTAACATGATGCCGATGGAGTAATTTTTAAAGTGAGTGGAAAAAATAAATTAGTGAGGAACAGAAGATGCAATGTATACAGGATTTTTTTCCCCCCAAGAAGTTTAGTGGTGAAGGGGAACTGAAAGATGAGAGAATAATGGAAAGTCAGACTTAGAAGGGTTAGAAAGGCGATAAGGGAGATATCTACAATATCTGTGACTGTTAAGAATTAGGAAGATATTTTGGGGGAATGAGAGAAGATAAGAGGTTTAGGAAAATCTCCATGGTCATTAAGAAAGGGAGCTGATAAAGGAGAGAGTTGTTAGATCTAGGAGCAGTAGCATGGGCCTGACTGATTTGTATACTGTGAATTTATAGTGTGAGGAAATAAGATAACTGGTGAAACAAATCACACAGGCATATGAGTTAACTAGTGAATAAGACACTATTTAATAAAGAACTAATTGGTGTAACTTCTAGAGTATATAGTTCAATAGCTTCAAATCTTAATGAGAATTGGGAGAGCTCATCATTACTTAAACCATTAAAGGGAAACTGTGGACTATTTTGTAATCCTGTGATGCTTTGGATTTTTAAATGTTGAGACTAGCAGATACAAGATGGAAAGAAAGAGGGTTTAATTAAAGTGGATTATGCCACTTGTTTGGAGTTAACTTTTCAATGATGGTTTTGTTGGATGGAATTTAGGCTCTAATTCAAATTTAAGCTTGGCCTCTTCTAGTTGAGCAAGCATGGGGGAAGGAGATATAAAATACACTATATCCTCTGTCCCCTCCCAAATATATTTGTACAAATTAATAAGGATAGCAAGGACAAGGCAGCAGACATTCTGAGGCAGTGTGTAAAGGACTGATAGATGTGTTTGAAAGTCCCATAGTCTGACTTTCTAAGGTTTTACCTAGCCATCTGGTTTCAGTACCATGGAAAGATTCTAATGACAGTGGTCAATCTCAGTGAGAGTTCCATGACTGCATTCTATTTTCAGTCTCTCAGTCTGTCTTTTTATGCTGAACAGAGTGTTATAATGAATTCAAAGGAGGACATCAAAATCAATGAAAAGTCTAAAATTCACATTATATGAGAAATAGTTGAAGGTGTGACTAATTAGTCAGGAGAATACATGACTTAAAAGGACAATAATAACTATGTTCAGATATCTGAAGGACTGCTATTTGGAAGACACTGAACTTATTCTATATAGTTTTAGAGGTAAGAATTAGATCAGTTATTGGGGCTAAATTTTAATTCAACATGAGAAGAATGTCACTACAAGAATTGTCCATCAATAAAAAGGAATTGTTTTCACTAGGTGGGAACTTAGCCATCATTCAAGGTATGTACATGAAAAGACAGAATGTCTATCAGGCATTGAACATCTATAAGAATCATAGAAGGCTTATCTTTGTGAGTTCAAATCTGGCCTCAGACACTTAGAAGCTGTGTGATTCTGGGCAAGTCACTTAACTTTGTTTGCCTCAGTTGCTTCATCTATAAGATGAAACTGGAGAAGGAAATGACGAATCACTTTAGTATCTTTACCAAGAAAATCCATAAGGGGATCATAAAGAGTCAAAAATGACTGACCAATTACTATCAGGCGTACTGGAGAAGGAAGTATACATCGTAATATAAAGTTGTAGAGAACATTATGTACATTATCTCATATGAGCATCATAATTGGAGGTATAGTTAGTACCATTTTATGAATAAAGAAAAAGGTTCAGCAGGGTAACATGACCTGCCAAGGGTCACAACAGCTAATAAGTGTCAGAAGTGCAATTTATCCCTAAGTCATCTTGACTTTAAGGCCAACATACTATCCATTATGCTACTGTACCACTCTTAGTTGGGGAGTTGGACTAAATGAATAAAAAGATATTTATTAAGCAATTACTATTTACTAGATACTGTACAAAGCTCTGGGAATATAATTACAAAAGATATAAATGCCAAAGATGAAAATATAAGCAGTAGGGAAACAAATGCACAGCTTCTAGTCTCAACAAACATTCTTTCTTTTTTATTTTTGGAATTTATTCAGTATTTTATTTTTACCAGTTATATGTAAAGACAAATTTTAAATTTTGTTGTAAAAACTTTGAGTTCCAAATTCTCTTCCTTCCTTCCTCCCCAACTTCCATCATTGAGAAGGCAAAAAAAAACACTGATATTTCTCTTTATCCCATTTCCTCCACATTTATTCTATTCTCTCATGTCCTTAGTCCCTCATCAAAAGTGTTTGGATTCTGACTGTTGCCTCCTCCAATCAGATCAATCTGTTTATTGTTGCTTGATGTTTCACAGAATCATTAATTTCCACTTGCTCAATTCTAATTTTTAAGGAATTATTTTCTTTAGTGAGGTTTTTGTACCTCCTTTTCTATTTGGTAATTCTATCTTTTAAGTATTTTTTCTCTTTAGTGAATTTTCACATTTTTCCCTCAAATGTTTTTCTCCCCCCATCATTTATTTATTTGTTTATTTTTGTTGAATAGCATTTTTATTTTTTCTAATTACATGTAAAGATAGTTTCCAACCTTCATCATTGTAAGATTTTTAAGTTCCAAATTTTTCTGCCTATCTCCTTTTCACATTGCTTTCCAGAATGGAGGAGCAGCTGTGTTAGACACTCTGATATGTATGAAGTGGTACCTTGGACTTGTTTGAATTTGCATTTCTCTAAGTAATAGTGATTTAAAGCATTTTTTTTAATATGGCTATAAAAAATTTTGCTTTTTTTTTTATCTGAAAACTGCCTGTTCTTATGCTTTGTCCATTTTTCAATTGAAGAATGACATGTATTCTTTTTTTTTTTAGTTTATTTATTTTTAATGCACATTGTTTTTTTTTTTAATTATATTGGGAGAGAAAAATCAGAGCAAATGGGAAAAACCATGAGAGAAATTATTTTTTTTAAATTAAAGCTTTTTATTTACAGAACATATGAGTGATTTTTCTACAATGACCTTTGCAAAAAAAAAAAAAATTGTTCCAAATTTTTCCCCTTTTTCCCCCCACCCCCACCCCTAGATGACAGGTAGTCTAATATGTTAAATATGTTAAATTATATGACAAATCCAATATATGTATACATATCTATACAGTTATCTTACTGCACAAGAAAAATCAGATCTAGAAAGAGAGAGAAAAAAAAAAACCTAAGAAGGAATACAAAATGCATGGAAATATTCACAGAAAGCATTAAAATGCTGTGTTGTGGTTCACACTCAGTTCCCTCAGGATGTATATGACTATCTTCATCACTGAACAATAGGAACTGGTTTGAATCATTTCATTGTTGAAGAGAACCATGTCCATGAGAATTGATCATCGTATAGTCTTGTTGCTGTGTATAATGATCTCCTGGTTCTGCTGATTTCACTCAGCATCAGTTCATGCAAGTCTCTCCAGGCCTCTCTGAAATCATCCTTCTGGTCGTTTCTTACAGAACAATAATATTCCATGACATTCACATATAATTTATTCAGCCATTCTCCAATTGATGGGAACCATGGGAGAAATTAAAAAAAAAAAAACAGAAAAAAGAAAAAAGTAGTGAACATAGCATGTGTTCATTTACATTCAGTCTCAGTTCTTTCTCTGGTTGCAGATGGCATTTTCTGTCCAAAGTTTATTGGTTTTCTTTTGGATCACTGAACTATTGAGAAACAAGCCTTTCATAGTTGATCATTGCACGTTCTTGCTGTTATTGTGCACAATATATTACTGGCTCTGCTTGTTTCACTCAGCATCAGTTCATATAAATATTTCTAAGCCTTTCTATAATCAGTTTGTTCATCATTTTTTATAGAACAATAATATTCCACTACTTTCATGTACCACAACTTGTTCAGCCATTCCCCAATTGATGGGCATGCACTCCTTTTCCAATTCTTTGTTACCACAAAGAGAGCTGCTACAAATATTTTTGCCTTTATCCTCCTTTATGATTTTCTTGGGATATAGATCCAGCAATGGGACTTCTGGGTCAAAGAGAATCCATAGCTTTATAGCCCTTTGGGCATAGTTCCAAATTGCTCTCCAGAATGGTTGGATCATTTCACAACTCTACTAATAATGCATTAGTGTCCCAGTTTTCCCACATCCTAATCAACATATATCATTATCCTTTCCTGTCATCTTAGCCAATCTGAGAGGTGTGAGGTAATACCTCAGAGTTGTTTTAATTTGCATTTCTCTAATCAAAAGTGATTTAGAACATTTTTTCATATAATTATACATGACTTTAATTTTATGATCTGAAAATTTTCTGTTCATATCCTTTGACTATTTATAAATTGGGGAATCTTCTTTATTCTTATAAATTTGACACAGTTCTTTATATATTTTTAAAATGAGACATTTATCAGAAATACTGGCTGTAAAGATTTTTTTCCAGCTTTGTGCTTCCCTTTTAATTTTGTTTCTGTTGGTTTTCTTTGTGCAAAACCTTTTTAATTTAATGTAACCAAAGTTGTCCATTTTGCCTTTCATAATGTTCTCTAGTTCTTTGGTCATAAATTCCTCCCTTCTCCAGAGATCTGACAGATAAATTACTCCTTGTTCTCCTAATTTGTTTATGGTATCATCCTTTATGCCCAAATCATGTATCCATTTTGACTTAATTTTGGTATGGTTTTCTTATGAATTTGATTCACTTCTCCATATATTTTATCAGAAACACTGGTTGTAAAAATTTTGCACAGTTTTCTCCTTTCCTTTTAAACTTATTTGCATTGGCTTTGTATGTGTCAAAACTTTTTGATTTAATGTGATCAAAATTTTCCTTTATTCTTTTCATAATGCTCTCTCTTATCTAATTATAAATTCTTCTCTTTTTCATAGATCTAGCAGATAAAGTATACCTAGCTTTCCTAATTTTCTTATTGCATCACCCTTTATATCTAAATCATATACCCATTTTGACCTTAACTTGTTGTAAGACATGAGATTTTGGAATATGTCTAATTTCTTTCATACTATTTTACCGTTTCCCCAGCAGTTTTTGTCGAATAGTGATTTCTTGTCCCTAGAGCTTTGGGTTTGTTAGAACAATAAATTACTATAGTCATTGACCACTATGTATTGTGTATCTAACTTATTCCACTGATCCACCAATTTATTTCTTAGTCAGTACCAAATAGTTTTGATGATTACTGTTTTATAATGTAGTTTTACATCTGGTACCCTTAGGCTACCTTCTTTTGCATTTGTTTTTTTTCACTAATTCTCTTGGTATGCTTGACCTTTTGTTCTCCCAGATGAATTTTGTTATGTTTTTCTAGTTCCAAAAAATACTTTTTGGTAGGTTAATTGGTAAGGCACTTAATATATGAATTGATTTAAATAGAATTATTATTTTTATTGCATTATCTCTGCCTACACATAATCAACTGATATGTTTCAAGTTGTTTAGATCTGATTTTATTTGTGTGAAAAGTGTTTTGTAATTGTAATCATATAGCTCCTGTGTTTGGCAGCAATTCTGCCTTTCAAGGCATTCTTTTACTCATTGGATTTTCTTTTCTTTTCTTTTTAACCATTTGGCCTAGTCTGTTTTTAAGGTGTTATTTTCTTTTATTTATTTATTTATTTTTATTAAAAGCTTTTTATTTACAAAACATATGAGTGATTTTTCTACATTGACCTTTGCAAAACTTTTTTTTTTTTTGTTCCAAGCTTTTCCTCTCCTTCCCCCCACCCCTAGATGACAGGTAATCTAATACATGCTAAATATGTTAAATTATATGACAAATCCAATATATGTATACATACCTATATAGTTATCTTACTGCATAAGAAACATCAGATATAGAAAGAGAAAAAAAAAAAACAACCTAAGAAGGAAAACAAAAATGCATGGAAATATTCACAGAAAGCGTTAAAATGCTGTGCTGTGGTTTACACTCAGTTCCCTCAGGCCTCTCTCTGGATGTATATGACTCTCTTCATCGCTGAACAATAGGAACTGGTTTGAATCACATCATTGTTGAAGAGAACCATGTCCATCAGAATTGATCATCTTATAGTCTTGTTGTTGCCGTGTATAATGATCTCCTGGTTCTGCTGATTTCACTCAGCATCAGTTCATGCAAGTCTCTCCAGGCCTCTCTAAAATCATCCTGCTGGTTGTTTCTTACAGAACAATAATATTCCATAACATTCATATAATATAATTTATTCAGCCATTCTCCAATTGATGGGCATCCTTTCAATTTCCAGTTTCTTGCCACTACAAAAAGGGCTGCCACAAACATTTTTGCACATGTGGGTCCCTTTCCCTTAAGGTGTTATTTTCTTAAGTATTTTATTGTTTCATTTTTTTCCTAAGCTGCTGATTCTTTTTTCATAATTGTCTTGCATCACTCTCATTTTTTGTCCCAATTTTTTTTCTACCTCTCTTACTAGATTTTCAAAATCTTTTTTTTTTTTTTTTTTTTTTTTTTGTTTTTTGATGAGGCAATTGGGGTTAAGTGACTTGCCCAGGGTCACACAGCTAGGAACTATCTGAGATCAAATTTGAACTCGGGTCCTCCTGACTTCAGGGCTGGTGCTCTATCCACTGTGCCACTTACCTGCCTCTCAAAATCCTTTTTGAACAATTCCATGTCCTGAAATCAATTCATATCTTTCTTCGAGGATTTGGATGTAGGAATTTTGACTTTGATGACTTCTTCTGAGGGTGTTTTGATCTTCATTGTCATCATGATTAGAATTTTTAATGTTATTTGTTCATTTTCCCAGCCTATTTCTTGGCTTTTAACTCTGCATAGTAATCCCAAATTTCAGGACTTCTGTGCAAGTGTTTTCAGAGATAATTCTAGGGAACTGTAAGTTTTCAGTTTTTCTAGTGTGTTATATTCTAAGGAAAGATGTATTTACTACACTCCTGCCCTGTCCTCTGAAAGCACTGTGAGTTCTGTGAGTGAGCACAAGCCCTCTTTTCTGCCCTGGAACTCAGATGAGGGTCCTTGCTCCACTGAAGCTACAACTTCTGGTGTTCTGCTCTTTCTTGCCCTGGGACTGTGACCCAGATCCAAGTATGGGCAAAGCAACAGAGTCCTGCTCCCAGTGCCCGCAAGGAGATCTCTGTAATCTCCTTCTGACCAGTTATTCCACCTCCTTAGCATCTGTAGGCTGAGAGCTCTGGAAGCAGCTGCTGCAGGTGCTGATTCACTCACTCCCAAGATCTGCTCATGGTTTGCTGGGGCTTAGTCTGTGCTTGAACAATTTGCACTAGACTGCTCCATTCTCACCCCCACAGGACAGCCTTTTTCTGGCAAACTTTTAAGTTGTTTCACTCTATCCTTTTGTGGTTTTTTTTTTTTTTCACTCCAGGATTTGTGTAATGGCATTATTTAAAGGTTTTTAGAGGGCTTGGGAGGAGAACTCAGGCAAGTTCTCTCCACTTTTTCTCTGCCACCTTGGCTTTATCTCTCTTAAAGTAAAGAAATAAGATTCATCAATAATTTCTCTGGTTGGAAATGAGGGTGGTGGGCCTCAAGAAATGAAGGGAGCACTTCAGACAGAGGGAATAAACATTTAGGAGAAAAGAATCTGAAACAAAATAGAAGACTTGATAAATAAATAGATCTCTGATTCGCAGAATGTTACAAGGTAAAGATACTTTTATGATCATCTAATCTTTCCCCCTCCTTCTGAAGAAACTGTGCTCCAGAGAAACAACTGGCCCAAGGTCAGAAAGCAAGTGGCAAAGTTGGGACACAAACTCAGGCCTTTTATCTCTGAGTCTACTCCTTTTCCCCCATCATCATGCTATTTTCTCTTTAAAGGTATGTTTTACTAAGTAAAAATCATATTATACTCTAGTTTTCAAGTTTATTTGCATACATCAATAGTTTTACATTCAATTAATGGGAGTCTTTTTAGAACTGTCTTATACCCAGCTGACTCCTTTTCATAAAGGACTAAAATATTAAATTCTTTTTTTTCTTAAACACTTAGGAATTATCTGGAAAAAATCCCAGAAAGCCATGTTTTATGCCAACTCAAGGAAGGTACAAATTAACTTTTTTAAAAGTCTCCATGACACCACTGGGGCCATAATCGTTTCTTACCTTCCCTTTTGTACAAGTTGTTTGATTGCAGATAGATATTAGATGAGATGGGAATCAACAACCCCATTGCTCCTGATGAAATAGAGGACCAGTAGACCTTTCCACCTACCCTGACATAGCCTCCTAATATCCTCCAGACTTTATCATTTGTCCTTTCTCTATGGCCTAGAGTCCTCCAACATCTTCACCTTTAAATAGTTACCTATGTAACTAGGGAATCTCTGGATCTTGTCATCCTTAATACAAGTACTCTTCTTGCTTTTGTCTTAGGAATGGCCTTTTCTCTCTGTTATGCAGCAAAGGATTAGTTTAGCTGTTATCTCTCCCAATTAAATTTTGAATCCTTGAAAGCAGGGATTTTATCAACTTTTCTGTTTGTATTTCTAGTATCACAGGGCTTGACAAATAAGAAGTAGTTAATAAACTATTTCTTTTTTTTATTACTTCCTTCTTTTCTTTCTTTTTTCTTTCCTTCTTTCTTTCTTCTTTATTTCTTCTTTCCTTTTTTTCTAATCCATCCTTTTTGTATGTCTCTATTTTCTTCCTTCTTTCCTTCCTTCCTCCCTTCCTTTCTTCCTCCCTTCCTTCCTTCCTCCCTCCCTTCCTTTCTTTCCTCTTTCTTTCTTTCTTTCTTTCTTTCTTTCTTTCTTTCTTTCTTTCT
>JAJPUD010005161.1:40533-55340 GCA_023553655.1 Myrmecobius fasciatus
TGAACTTTGTTGGTAATATATAAAAATGCTGATGATTTATGTGGATTAATTTTGAATCCTGCAACTTTGCTAAAGTTGTGAATTGTTTCTAGTAGTTTTTTAGTTGAGTCTCTAGGGTTCTCTAAGTATACCATCATGTCATCTGCAAAGAGTGATAATTTGGTTTCTTCATTACCTACTCTGATTCCTTTTATCTCTTTTTCTTCTCTTATTGCTAAAGCTAACATTTCTAATACAATATTAAATAGTAATGGTGACAGTGGGCAGCCTTGTTTCACTCCTGATCTTATGGGGAATGGTTTTAGTTTGTCTCCATTACATATGATGCTTGCTGATGGTTTTAAATAGATGCTGCTGATCATTTTAAGGAAAAGCCCATTTATTCCTATACTCTCTAGTGTTTTTAATAGGAAAGGGTGTTGGATTTTATCAAATGCTTTTTCTGCATCTATTGAGATAATCATATGGTTTTTGTTAATTTGGTTATTAATATAATTAATTATGCTGATAGTTTTCCTAATATTGAACCAGCCCTGCATCCCTGGTATAAATCCTACTTGGTCATAGTGTACTATCCTGGGGATGACTTTCTGTAATCTCATTGCTAATATCTTATTTAAAATTTTTGCATCAATATTCATTAGGGAAATTGGTCTATAGTTTTTTTTCTCAGTTTTTACCCTACCAGGTTTAGCTATCAGCACCATATCGGTCTCATAGAAGGATTCTGGCAGTATACCTTCTGTCCCTATTTTCTCAAATAGTTTGTGTAGTATTGGAATCAATTGTTCTTTGAATGTTTGGTAGAATTCACATGTAAATCCATCTGGCCCTGGAGATTTTTTCTTAGGGAGTTGGTTAATGGCTTGTTCTATTTCTTTTTCTGATATGGGGCTATTTAAATAATTTATATCCTCTTCTGTTAACCTGGGCAATCTATATTTTTGTAGATATTCCTCCATTTCATTTAGATTATCAAACTTACTGGCATAAAGTTGGGCAAAGTAACTCCTAATTATTGCTCTAATTTCCTCTTCATTGGAGGAAAGTTCTCCCTTATCATTCTTGAGACTAACAATTTGATTTTCCTCTCTCCTTTTTCTTATCAAATTAACTAAAGGCTTATCTATTTTGTTGGTTTTTTCATAGAACCAACTCTTAGTTTTATTTATTAACTCAATAGTTTTCTTGTTTTCGATTTTATTAATTTCTCCTTTTACTTTTAGAATTTCCAATTTGGTATTTAATTGAGGGTTTTTAATTTGTTCTTTTTCTAGTTTTTTGGTAATAAACCCAATTCATTGATCTTTTCTTTCTCTATTTTATGCAAGTAAGCATCTAGAGATATAAAATTACCCCTTATAACAGCTTTGGCCGTATCCCACAAATTTTGGTATGTTGTCTCCTTATTGTCATTCTCCTGGATGAAATTATTGATTGTGTCTATGATTTGCTCTTTCACCCATTCATTCTTCAGGATTAGATTATTTAATTTCCAATTACCTTTTGGTTTATTTTCTCCTGGACTTATATTGCATGTGATTTTTATTGCATCATGATCTGAAAAGGATGCATTTACTATTTCTGCCTTTCTGCATTTGATTTTAAGGTTTTTATGCCCTAATATATGGTCAATTTTTGTATATGTTCCATGGACTGCTGAGAAAAAAGTAAACTCTCTACTGTCTCCATTCAACTTTCTCCATAGATCTATCATACCTAACTTTTCTAACAATTGGTTTATCTCCCTAGTTTCTTTCTTGTTTATTTTGTAGTTTGATTTATCTAATTCTGAGAGAGCAAGGTTGAGATCCCCCACTAGTATCGTTTGGCTGTCTATTTCTTCTTGCATCTCTCTTAATTTCTCCCCTAGGAATTTGTGTGCTATTGCACTTGGTGCATATATATTTAATATAGATATTGCTACATTATCTATGGTACCCTTTAAGAGAATATAGTTTCCTTCCTTATCTCTTTTGATTAGATCTATCTTGGCTTTTACTTGATCTGAGATAAGGATTGCTACCCCTGCTTTTTTTTGTTCACCTGAAGCATAATATTTTCTGCTCCAGCCGTTTACCTTCATTCTATATGTGTCACTATGTTTTAAATGTGTTTCTTGTAGACAACATATTGTGGGATTCTGGTTTTTAATCCAGTCTGCTATCTGCTTCCGCTTTATGGGAGAGTTCATCCCATTCACATTCACAGTTAGAATAACTAATTCTTTATTTCCTGCCATCTTATTTACCCTAGTTATGTTTTCCCCTTTCCTTTCCCCTTTCTCCCTTCCCCCCTCCTCAGTACTTTGCTTTTGATGACCCCTCCCCCAAACAATACTCCCCTTTCCTTTCCCCTTTTTCCCTTCCCCCCTCCTCAGTACTTTGCTTTTGATGACCCCCTCCCCCAAACAATACTTCACCCTTTAGATCCCCTCCCCCTGTTTTTATTCCTTTCCCCTGATTCTTCTATTTTCCCTTCTATTAGTTTGTCCCTTACTTTTCCTCCTTTTCCTCCCACTTCCCTCTAGCAACAGACAAGTTTCTATGTGAAATCAAATGTCTGATATACACTTTTAGAGCCCAACCTGATGAGAGTAAAATTTACACAGTGCTCATCTCCCTCCCCTCTTTCTCTCAATTATATTAGGTTTTCTTTGCCTCTTCAAGTGATTTTAACCTTGTTTTTACCTCCTTTTTTTTAGATCTTATTTTACCACTTTTTCCCTCTTTTCCCCAGTATGACAACATTTTCCCCTCTAGTTCTCTTTTTCATATTATCAAAGTAATATCTAGTTAATTATACCCCCAAACTTTGAGTATCGCCCTAGTAGAAATAAAGTTCTCAAGAGACCTTTCCTTTTTACCTTTTTATGCATCTCTTGAGTTCTGTGTTTGGGTGTCGAATTTTTTGTTCAGATTCGGTCTTTTCATTAGAAATAGGTGAAATTCACCTATATCATTGAATGACCATCTTCTTCCCTGGAGGATAATGCTCATTCTAGCTGGATAGGTTATTCTTGGCTGTAATCCAAGTTCCTTTGCCCTTCGGAATATCTGGTTCCATGCCCTTCGATCCTTCAGTGTGGAAGCTGACAAATCCTGTGTGATTCTAATTATTGAACCTCGGTATTTGAATTGTTTCTTTCTAGCTGCCAGCAGAATCTGTTCCTTGGTGCTATAGTCCTGAAATTTAGCCACGATATTCCTTGGGGTCTTAATTTTGGGGTCTCTTTCAGGAGGTGATTGGTGAATTCTTTCAATGGTGATTTTGCCCTTTGATTCTACAATCTCAGGGCAGTTTTCTTTCAGGATTTCCTGGAAGATAGTGTTTAGATTCTTTTTTTCATCATGGCTTTCAGGAAGTCCAATAATCCTTAGATTGTCTCTCCTAGATCTATTTTCCAAGTCAGTTGTTTTTCCTAGGAGATATTTCATATTTTCTTCTAATTTTTCATTTTTTTGTTTTTGTTTGACTGATTCTTCAAGTCTTAGTGAGTCATTCACTTGCATTTGTTCAATTCTTATTTTTAAAGTGTTGTTTTCTTCAGTTACCTTTTTAAGCTCCTTTTGTAACTGGCCAATTTGTTCATTGCACTCTTTTTCCACTTCACTAATTTTATTTTTTAATAAATTGGTGTCTTTTTCATATCTCTTTTGCAGGGTATCATATCCTTCTTCCAAGATCACTGTATCCTTCTTGCACTGATTTCAGTTTATTTTCCCATTTATCCTCCAGCTCTCTTTTGAGGTTCTTTATGCAATCTTCCAGAAAGGCCTTTTGAAAAGGGGACCAGTGATGGTCCTTGGTGTTTTTTTCTGGATTTTTGTCTAAAGAAACCTCTGGCTCTGAGGTCGTTTCTTTCTCTTTATAAAAGCTGTCTATGGTGAGAGCTCTCTTTTGCTTCTTCATTTTTTTTTTAGACAGCGTGGATATCTCTTTAAGGTAGGGGAAAAAAAAAACCGCGGCTGAAGACGCTTTGCCCTGGGGCACTTCGGCGAGTTGACTTAAGGTGCTGGGCCGGTGGGGGCTAGGACTAAGTCCGAATTACTCCTTAAACAAGGCAAGTCTGCCAGAACACCTGCCCCCAATCAGGGCAGAGTGTCCCGAGTGCCTCAGATAAACTCCAGGTGTTTGGAATTTGGAGTTTGGAGTTTGGAATTTCTTCCACAATGAGCTGAGCTGAGTCCCACCCTCATTTCCGGCCTGCAAAGTTGTTGTCTATTTATCTCTCTGTCTGAGTCCGACTAACCTGATATGAAGTTATCCACAGAGCTGTGCCCAAATATTTCTGAGTTCGTTGACTTGAGGATCAGTTCGGAGGCTTATTTTATTGTTGATTTGAGAGAAGATCGGAGGAGAGGCAGAAAGTCACCTTTTCACTCCGCCATCTTGGCTCCGCCCAGAAAGCTTTTTTTATAATATAATGCATTTGGTTTTATAATGTTTTATAATGTAAATTTGGTTGAATAATCTTAGGAAGAAGGATAGTAGAAGATAGTAGCTTTACCTTGTGCCGCAGTAAGAAGATGTAAAGGTAAAAAGAAAGCTTGGCAAGATACCAAAAGTAAACAAAATCAACGCAAGGACATTTAAGGCTTTATCTCCAAGAAGAACAACAAAAAGATGAATTATACAAAAGATCTTTAATTATGTTTATAACAAGTACAATTAAGGAGAGTTGTTTGGCTACCATTGTACTTTGCCATCATAATCCCAGATGTGTTTCTGGGGGAAATGGAAAGAGGTTTCAAGAAAATAATATGATAACAGAAAGTGAACTAGACCAGGCATACATAGATCACCCTTGTGCTGGATGTGACACGATTTTGAGGTGACTGAGGAATAGAGTTTCAAGTTATTTGAAAGAGGAGAGATTACAAAAAGAGGATATGTTAGATTTTATTGCTTGTTAAATCACTTGCTTTTCAAAGTAAATTAAATGTTAGCTCTTTAATCAACTGTTTCTGAATTGAATCCTGCCTCCTTTAAGGGATCATACTACAATCTCTCCCACCATCCAGCTTCTAATATATATTGTAAGATATCATCAGACATCCAATCTCATTTATGTTTGTCCCAGTTATTTGAGACAATCACAAACTACTGGTATATTTCTTGTGTTGTTGTTTGTTTTTTTTTTTCTTTTCATGTGTGTATGGATTGCCAATGTAACATAAACTAGTAGAAAACAGAAACGGTTTTTATATTTATCTTTTTTCTTTCTAATGCCTAGCTATATAGTAAGATCTTAATAAGTATTTTGTTGATTAGAATTATCTCCATGAAATATGCTCAAAAAGTTATCAAACTGTGTATACCCTCTGATCCAGGTGTATTTATATTGGGCATATATCCCAAAGGAATCTTAAAGGAAGGAAAGGACCCCACATGTGCAAGAATGTTTGTGGCAGCCCTTTTTGTAGTGGCTAGAAACTGGAAACTGAATGGATGCCCATCAATTGGAGAGTGGCTGAATAAATTATGGTATATGAATGTTATGGAATATTATTGTTCTATAAGAAATGATCAGGAGGATGATTTTAGAGATGCCTGGAGAGACATGAACTGATGCTAAGTGAAATGAGCAGAACCAGGAGATCATTGTACACAGCGACATCAATATTATAGGACAATCAATTCTGATGAACGTGACTCTTTCCAACAATGAGATGAAGGATGCCAGTACCAATGATCTTGTGATGAAGAGAGCCATCTACACCCAGAGAGAGGACTATGAGAACTGAATGTAGATCACAACATAACATTTTCACTCTTTTTGTTGTTGTTTGCTTGCATTTTGTTTTCTTACTCATTTACTTTCCTTTTTGAGCTAATTTTTCTTGTGCAGCAAGAGAACTGTATAAATATGAT
The DNA here is from genome assembly GCA_023553655.1 of Myrmecobius fasciatus. Lineage (NCBI taxonomy): Eukaryota > Metazoa > Chordata > Mammalia > Dasyuromorphia > Myrmecobiidae > Myrmecobius > Myrmecobius fasciatus. Next base: position 46,408 of record JAJPUD010005161.1, read on the forward strand.
TACACATATTGCATTTAACATATATTTTATTTTTTTTATTTTTTTATTTTTTTTGCTTTTTGCTGAGGCAATTGGGGTTAAGTGACTTGCCCAGGGTCACACAGCTAGGGAATGTTAAGTGTCTGAGACCAGATTTGAACTCAGGTCCTCCTAACTTCAGGGCTGGTGCTCTAACCACTGCGCCACCTAGCTGCCCCATTTAACATATATTTTAACATATATAACATATTGGATTGCTTGACATCTAGGGGTGGGGGTGGGGGGGGAGAGAGGGGAAAATCTGAAATACAAGGCTATGCAAGGGTCAAAGTTGAAAAATTATCCATGTGTATGTTTTGAAAATAAAAAGCTTTAAAAAAAAGAATTATCTCCATGGCTAAACTGCAAGATATTTGAAGGCAAGCTGGTATTAGTTCTCTATAATTTCCATAGTACTGAGTAAACGGTGGCATGTCTAGTAGAAACTCAATAAATATCATTTACTGAGCATATACTGTACTGTAAAGTGATCTTTTGAGTCTAATAGAGTAGTCAGGGCAATCCTTCCAAAGACCCTTAGGATCTTAATTTTATTATGTACACCTTGCTCTGTCAACTGTAAGCTATATTGCTTTATGATCTTACAACTAAAAATACCACAGTCTATTAGATCATAAAAATTGTAGCTAGATTGTTCCTGAAGTGAGCAATCAGAAGAGAGGAACTAGGAATCAATCAATTATTAGTCATTTGTTAAAACTTGTCACTATGCCAAGTACTAGGGATTCAAATGGTAAAATGATAAAATTACTGACCACAAACAGGTTCCATTCAACTTGCAAGTCACTTACTCAGGAAGCTTAAGTAATGAAAGACAATGATACAAGCAGAAAATAATTCCTTTGGTCACAAAAGCAAGACCATTAAATTAAGAGAAAAGTCTTCAATTCAGGTGGCAAAATATGAAGCTATTTTCAATATTCTCCTTTTAAACTGACTTTATTATAGCTGCCATCCCTTCTAAAATATTCTACTTTGAAACAAAAAGAACAGTTAAAATTCCATGGATGTAAAATATAAAAGTCACAACATAACTTCAAACCAGAAGGAAGAAATCAATAATATGCCTTGCATTCAAAAACAAGTGTTTGACTACAGATATAAAAGCAAATAAGCTATAAACATTGTCAAAGTCATGGTTTAACCCTCAAAGAAACCACATGATGAGAGTGATTACAGTGGTGAAGGTTTGAACTGTAAGACGAGAGCTTCCAACTGACAGTGAGTCACAGGATTTGCTGACACTGAAAAAAAAGCAAATGAGAAAAAGGCTGCAGAAATGTTCAAGTAGGAATCATTTTCAAAGTCAATTGTGGTGTATTTGAAAGGAGGTAGTCTCAGAAACCCAGGAAATCAAATGGAGAGGAAAGAAGGTAAAACCATGTATGAACAGAGAGAGGCAAAGCAGAGTTAATGTTTGATACCCTAGTGGAATCCAGCTATGTTGGATGCTAAAAGAAAAATTAGAAAAACAAGAAGAACTATTGAGACTCTTTGGAAGGAGGAGAAATAAAATAAGGCAATTACTTTTATAGTGAAAAAATAGCTATTTCAAATTGTGCAATAAAAGAATTAGCTCCAAAAAATGGCCTTTTTATTTGTTTAGTTGTGTGTTTGCTTAGTGAATTAAAAGTTCATAAATATTCTCTATTTGTGTATAATTTAGAATGTATTTGAGAGTTGCTGTGTATTAAGAAGTTTAATGAATTACCTGTGATCCTCAAATAATATTTTAAAGCATTTTTTAAGTGTTTACCATCTGCAAGGTACTATGCCAAGCAGAAGAGATACAAAAACACCAAAAAAAAACCCACTCAAAATACATTTTCAGCTTTCAAGGAGCTCACATTTTAATGATGAAAGATAATACATGATGTGACACTGAAAAGGGGGTGATGGTGGTAGGACTTACCAAATGGGGGCATGATGAAGCAGGGTGGGAAACTATGAGATGGCTCCTCTGGATCCCTTCCATAAGTAGAGAATCTGGGAGGAGCAATCTAATGTCCATCTTCTATCTTTACCTCCCCAAGGGAGAACTTTAGAATTGATGTCATCTTATATAGAAAGATGAATTTCTGGAAATAAAGATGAAGTTGAGGGGGCAGCCAAGTGGGAAATATGTCATAGTATAGAGCTTGAATTTAGATATTCCTGACTTCAAAATCAGCCCTCTCTGTTAATTATACGCTACTGCTTTTCTTCATATTTATACTTCTTTGAAATAATACCAACACTTTGCTTCTGTCAAAATATAAGGGCAAAGGGCAATTGAATGAAGCAATAAATCATCTTATTTAAAATAAATGATAAGATGTTATGTCATGATACACTTATCATGTAAAAACTCATCTCTATTGTTCTTTGCTAAGTCTGAACAAAAAAGTGAGTATCTCATTAGGTAAAACTGGAAGTCTGTTTAGATTGGCTGATTGATTGGGTATACTCTCTAGGATCTATATAAAATCACTAAATTAGAATGAGAGATTTCAGTGCCTGGCAACAAAAAGGAGAGATCATTCTAGTTAAACCTTTGAGAAAGAAATAATTTGGCAATCAGTCCATAAACATTTATTAAGCAGCTACTATGTGTCAGGTACTGTATTAAGTGTTGGGGATAGAAAGGCATAAAACAATTCCTGACTTCCAGGAGCTTATAATTTAATTGGGGAAAACAACACATTAAAAGAAGCTAAAAGGAGGAGTGAGTTTACCCAGCATAACAAAAAGATGAAATCCTGTAGAAGGGGAGGGATGATCTGAGGATGTGTGACTCTTAGAGTTGATTTCATTTTTCAGAATGATGTGTTTCTGGACACTGCAAAATTCAGGAGGTCATTCAGGTAGGAAATAATGAGCTGAGTGTCCTTAAATGGTAGAAAATTAAGGAGGAATTCTACAATAACTAACTTCTAACCTCTCCAATCAAAGGAAGGTGAAGGGTACCAGGAGAAGAACATAGAGAGTAGATATGAGTTTTAGAATCAAATTTGAGGGGAGGAACAGAATTTTGCCTTCAGTTTCAATTTAGGTCTTTCTCTTTTCTCAGCTTCTTTAGAGGAGGATCCTGCGAATTTTGAAGGGCTTAGAAAATTGTGCATCTGGAATCAGAATGATAGCAGTGTCTGCACTGGGAGTACTTAGAGAAGAGTAAGTCATATCCTTTTCAGGGGATGTTTATAAGAACTAGCCTTACCATACTTCCTTGGTAAATATCCATTTTAAAAACTATGTCTAGCTGATTGATATCAATCAGTAATGAACAGGAAAAGAACACGACTGGGAACTTGTGAGTTTTAGCAATGGAAAATGCCCCCTTTCCAAACAATCAGGCTTAATTCTAAAATCCTGATAGGGCCTATAATCATCATTGTGAAGTTCCATTAAGCATATAGAATCAAAATTCTACATTTTAGATAGCAACTGTTGATAGCAGTACTTGCATTGAGAGTTAAGAATAATATTTATAGGAGAATAAACCACATATTTTGAGGGGGTGTATATACAGCTTATTCTTACTATATTTCCTTAATAAATATCCATTCTAAAAACTGTCTGGCTAATTAATATCAACCAGTAATCAAGAGGGCAAGAACATGACTGGGAAATTGTGAGTTATAGCAACACAAAATGCCCCCTTTCCAAACAGTCAGGGTTAACCCTAAAATCCTGATAGAACCTATTATCCTCATTCTGGCGTTCCAACTTGTCGATGTAATTAGGAGAAGGGATGATGACCTTCCAGAGTACAAAAAAGTCTATATGGATTACAAAAATCTAAAAGTAGGAGGATGACTTAGAGAATCTCTAGAACAGTCCATATGATGATGCTTTGCTTAAAGAAGTTAGTAGGAACAAGATAGCCATATATGATAATCTGAAAAGCAATTATGGATAAAAGATTGGATCTGGACCCTGGGAACAGAATCATGAATAATGGATAAACATCATAAAGAATCATATTTAGGTTTGAAAGAAACACTTTGTAACAAGTCTGTCTATCCACAATGGACCAGCTCCAGAACTGATGGAATCCCCTTCATTAGAGATTTTTAAGAAAAAAAGTGATTGGTTATCTGCAGAAATATTGTAAAGAGAAATGTTATACAGGTGAGATTTGAAGTAGAGTGTTACCAAGGTCCCTCTCAACTCTGAAAACATTGTTTCTAACATATACTTTCATATATAATAACTGTAAAGTAAGTAGGGCAGATATTATTGTCCTCTTTTAGGGGTGATGAAATTGAGGCTCACAACCTCATTGAAAGTGACATGATCAATGACTTACTGCTAGTAAATGGAAGAGGCAGGACTAGAAACAAGTCCTGTTTCCCAGTTTAATTCTCCATCCTTACTGCCATTCAAGTTGACAAAACAGACAGCTTTTGTTGTGATATTTAAAATAGGTATTTCTGTTCCCCCCCTCCCAGGACCTGGAGACATTTTACACATTTTCCTTTTTTATTCATTCTTCTCCTCTCTGAAAGATAAAGAAAATACACACACACACACACACACACACACACACACACACACACACACATTTTCCCAAGGGAAAATGTTAAATGGGAAAACAGAACTAAGAACTAAGTCATTTACATGTGCTGTTTAAAAATCCTGATCTTCCTTTTAGTAATGTAAATATAAATTACTAAAAGCATAAGATTAGACCAATAACAAAATCCCAATGTAATGAGATTGTCCAAGGAATAACTTTATTATTTGCATGCAGAACCATTTAGTGTGACGGAACCCAGGCTAGGATGATCTGAATAAGACAACACCTCTTAAAATAATCAAATAGAAGAGTCCTAGAACAATGTCAAGGTTGGATATTACACTAGAAAAGCTGTTTCCACAAAATGACCAAAGAGTTATTTCCCTTCTGCTCCCCGTAATTGTTTTTTTTTTAACTGCCATAAGGCAAAAATTAATAGATTTTTAAAAGTTCCTATTTTCAGAATTCTCTGGATAATTATTTGTTCATTTTCATGAGTTTGCCTTTGGTTTCTAATAATGAATAAGACTTTTGCAGAAAGACAGAAAGGGTACAGTAATTATTTAGCATTTTGTTGTTTATTTGTTTGTTGTTTGTTTTCAATTCTTGAGCATCTCCTTCCTAATTCCCACTTCCCTTTTCTGGCTAAGGAATCATAAACCATGGAAAAAAAACAAACAAACAAAAAAGCAAACCCTCTGTTAATGTTCTTGAATGAGATATATTGACTTCTTTCCCTGGACCCACACTCATCATTCCTGTAACTTTCTGAGTGAAAGTGCTCCTCTTTGACCATTACTCCCCTATATTTTTATATTAAAAGGTAAATTTCATTAGGACAGCAACTGACTTTGCTTTAGTATTTGCATTACTAGGATTTTACAATTTGGTAAGTAGTAGGCTCTTAATATTTTTTAAAATTTAATCATTCTTTTACATTTGTGTAAGAATACATTTTACCTTCCAAAGCAACACCTGTTTGGAAGAGTACATAATTCAGCATATCTCAGAGGCAAAAATAATGATTATGCTATATTTGTAAACTGATTGAATAGATACAGAATGAATAGATTTAGATGAATGCATAGACTCAGAGAGTTTTCATTAAGGGGTCATTGTCAACTTGGATGGAGGTCTCTAGTACACTGCTCAAGTAATCTATCCTTTTTTGATGTCTTTATCAATAGATTGGATAAAGACAAAATAAAAGACTTAACAATGTTAATAATAGCATGCCGCTTGGAGGGACCAATAATATATTTGATTATTGCCATAATTCAAAATTTTCAACAGACCAGAACAAACAAAAACTAATACTGAAATTAAATGTATATAAATGCAATGTCTAACACTGAGATTTTGTCATTATTATTCAGCTCTATGATTTAATTAAGGTGAAGACTTCCTAATAATAAAAATCTTTATATCAAATAAGCAACTCATCTGTATCTTATAAGCTTAGAAAGTTTTCTGGGACACTGAGAAACAACTTGACCAAGGTCACATTGGCAAGAAATTTCACGAATGGAATTTGAACCTAGGTTTTCTGATACCATGAATTCAAATAGAAGAGTTTTATTTAGCCAATACTTTATATGATAAAGATCTAGTATGGCGACTATACGCTTAAGTTAAAAAAATCAGCATGGTATCCAGAATGTATTATAGACTACATGCTGGGAGACGTGGCATCCATCATGAAGGAAGTAATAGTTTCATCTTCTCCTTTACTAGACAGATCTTACCTGGAAGATTGTGTTCCATTCTGGGTACTACACTCATCAGGTACTATATTGTTTGAAAGAACATCCAAAGGAAGGAAACCAGAATGATGAAGGATCTTAATATTATAGCATGTGAGGATCATTTGAAGAGAGTGGGAATACTTAAGCTGGAGAAAAGAGGACTTTAAAAGGACATGATAACTGCACTTGAAAAAAGGCTACTGGATGGAAGAGGATTTTGACTTTTTCTGTCAGTGACTATGAGTTGAAGTTACAAAGAGGACAATTTATATTTAAGGAGAAGTTCCCTGATTAATAATTAGAATTGTTCAGAAGTAGAATAATCTAACTCAGGAGATAGCGGTTCCTCTCTTCCTGGAGGTCTTTAAGCAAGGGATGGATGACTTCTTATTTGGAATGTTGATTCTCAGATTGTAAGGTGTCTCATTGTGAAAATATGCTAAGTAACTGAAGAGAGGCTCCTTAGTCCAAGTCCTAAAAGATAAACATGTGCACAAACACCTAAATTCCCTTCCTATATGACAAATGATTTCATTTAATTGAGTTGTTGATCTCTCTCCCTCCCCCCTTCATCCTTCTCCATCTCCCTCTTCCTCTCTCTTTTTTTCTCTCTCACTCTCTTTCTCCTTCTCTCCCCCTTCTCTCCTTCTCCCTCTCCTCCTCATGTCTCCATCTCTCCATGTCTCTGCCTTGGTCTCTCTCTGTTTCTCTCTGCCACACACACATACATACCTCAATTAATTTTTTCCCCCCAAACAGTTTATCTATGCAGAAGTACATCCATGATTTTGGAATTAATCCAGACTTCAGGACAGCACAGATAGGCTTAGAGAAATGAAATCTCAGTGGCAGCCTGGTCCCAAAGGGAAGAAGCTAGTTTCAGAAATGTGATAGAATTTCTGTGGCTATTTTTAAAAAAAAAAAAGATGTAGGATATTTGAAAAAATTATAAAAAACATTTAGGACAGTATTTCAAAATCTAAATGCTTCCACATCTAAGTGATGCTGACAGGAGAATGGTACAAAATTAGAAGCTCATTTGACCCCTTCCAAATTACAGTTGGTCTTGACAAACAGAATTGTACCTCTGAGACTGATTGCAACAAAGGAAAGGCTGGAAGTAGGGAGAGAGAACGTGGGTGAATATGAGAGGATATTGGAGTTTGGGAACAATAGAAAGCATATGCACAATTGTCTTTTTTTCAAAGATAATAGTTTTATAAGTGCTTGAAAAGACCAGTGTAGAGCTAATGATTCTTTCCATAGAGAACATATGTGAAACCTGTCTCTTATCTAATGCCTGGAATTACTATGACAAGTTTTGTCAATATCTGTAGCATTATCTCCTAGACTTGTAGTTCTACTAGGGCTCCAAAAAAGCAACTCCCTTTCTCATTTGCTATAGGGCAAGCCTTTTTCTCAGGCCAATTGTTCTACAGACTTGAACACCTGTTTTGCACTGCCCAAGGCTATCCTTCAATGAATGCACCATCCTTTTCTGCATTCTTGGTGTATAATTCCTACACTTCACTTCAAAACAGAAGAGTTCTTGAATCATAGCTTTGAAAGGGAGTAGAAAGCTCATATAGTCCCCGTGTATAGCATGTATAGCAGAATGACTTTGCACTTGGAGTGAACTGGATCTGGGCTTTGACACTTATAAGCATCTTTTTTTTTTTTTTTTTTTTTGAGACAACTGGGGTTAAGTGATTTGCTCAGAGTCACATAGCTAGTAAGTGTTAAATGTCTGAGGCTGGATTTGAACTCAGATCTTCCTGACTGAATAAAACAGGGAAAAAAGATATAGGCATGTAAAGAAATACTTCTAGCAAGACAGCAGATGGCATTTATAGTTAAAGCTCAGGCCAGATGTAAAACAATAATTGAAATAGTTTGACAATGAAAGGAAAGAAAAAAATGCGAGGTAACTGAAGTTCTTGAGCCAAAAAAAAAACGAACCCCAAAACAAGAGCTATGTTATAATGAAATGAATACTGAAATAAGAGCCAAAAAAATTAAAATTTTAATTCAGGTTCTACCACCATTGTCGTCATCATTAATTCACATCATTTAAAAAGGGTGCTTTCCAGATGAAAAAAAAATTAGTTTACATGCATTATCTCATTAGATTCTTACTTCAAGTATCTGGTGATATAAGTTATATATTTATTATTATATCTGACTTACAGATCAGGCAAGTGAAATTAAGAGAAATTAAATGACTTGCCCAAAGTCACCAAGCTAAGCTTAATAATAGAGCCACAACCCAGATCTAGTCTTTTGACTCCTTAGCCAGTAATAATTCCTTATATAAATGGGTAAGTTACTTCATTGGCCTTAATTTCTCATCAATAAAATGAATAGGTTGAACTAGATAACCCCTAAGGACTTTGAAATTTCATGATTTTCCGGTTCTATTTCTGTTTCTTCCTCCCTCCCTCCCTTCCTTCCTTCCATCCATTCTCCCTCCCTCCTTTTTATCCTTCCTCTCTTCTTTCCATCCTCCTTCCTTCCCTTTTCTCCCTCCCTCTTTTCTTTACTTTAATTCTTCCTTCCTCCTTTCCTCCCTCCCTCCCTTTCTTCTTCCCTGCCTCCTTCTCTGCATCCTTCCTTCCTTCCTTCCTTCCTTCCTTCCTTCCTTCCTTCCTTCC